>JACFYI010002230.1:1718178-1740468 GCA_014898755.1 Handroanthus guayacan
TTGATATCAATTGCTTGTAGTCTTAGCAACATGTCAGGGTTGATAGTGAAAAGCCTCAAATGATTTTTTGCCACATTTCTTTTCCATGACCTCAAAAACAGGAGGTTTTATTTAATTCTTATGAATCAACTTTCAACCGAGCTCGGATGTTAAATTTGTGTTTTCCAACTTTCAAAATAAACGAAGAGAATAATCGTTTATCTTACTCAAACCTTCATGAACTTTTAAAATAAACACTCCCTAAGTCTTTCGGAAAAAAAAAAAAAGCCTTCCCCAAGCATCTTTACAGGACTCATATCGAGGGTTGTTTATTTGGATCACTAAAGAGTTAAAATTCTTCCAAAGCCAAAAAGTTAAATAACACTTATTTCTTTTGAAATGTCATATGTTATTGAAGATATATTAATCAAATGCACTGAACTTGATTTTATTTTTGAAAAATGGTCATTCACTATATATAGAAGATTTTCAGCGTGTACTTTTCACATTACAATAACATAAAAGAAAAAATGTCTAGGGTTTATTCCTTTGTGCTAATATTTGGCCTCTTGGTTCTCACCACCTCCTCTCTCGTTCAAAGTATATAAGATGGTACAGAATCACCACACTCCCTTTTTAATGTAAACGATAACATCTTAGAAGAAGAGGGGGATATTTGAAATCTAGCTTCATCCCAGTACCACCACCATGCTCCACCCCCTCATAGCCACCATGCACAAGCTCCCCACCACCATGGCCATCATCGTGGTCGTCGTGGCCACCACCACCGTTCTCCTCCTCCTCCTAAGCAAGGACACCACCACCATGCTCCTCCACCGAAACGTGGTTGACCATGGAGTAAAAGATATATGAAAGCATGTTGTTTGTTGGGATAATAAAGTTTTCTTGCTACTTTTTATGGTTGATTACTATGGAATGGTGAATTCTCTTTATTGAAAATGCTTCATTTGATGAGTTGTTCTTGATGAGGCATGACTACAACTTTTTATGCAATTTCAAGTGGTAGAGTCATTAAATATTACATGAATATTCCTTTCTAACAATTCAAGTATTCAAAAGACTCTCATTTGATATATGTAACATAATGCGACGATGATTTGAAAATAAAATGAACATAAAAAAAAAACAAGTATCACCTATATAACATTTGGTATATTCGATATATCTAAAGAATTCACAAAAAAAAAGGAAAAAATGTACCAAGTGTTTCTCAATCAACTATTGAAATGCGTTGTTAAATGTATCTCCTCAACTCAAGCATAATTTTATTTGTAAACTAGGATTTATTTGAAGAGGTATATAAAACAATAATACTTCGATCTAGTTGAGCTTTTGGTCATCGATTAACGGGGTGATGAAGTCTTTTCCAGATCAAATCAGCACACATGTAAAAGTTCTATCATTTTGTGGCCCAGGTTTTCTTCTACACGGGACGAAAAATCGGAAAAAACTCTACTGTCACTGTTAATAACATCCAATTTCCAGGCTCAATTTTCGGTTTTGCCCATCCATAGTCCTCCAAGAATGCTGTTAGATACTTCCAGAGAGAAAAGAACAATTGCTGTCTTGCACGCAAAGCCTTGTTCTTCAACTCTACACTCATCTTTTCAAGCCCGAGAAAACAGCTACCATTCCTGTTCTCACTACATCGGTCAATCCAAATAAAAGTATAAACGAATTGGAATCATCTTTAACACTATTTTATAGCCAAAAATATTCATATCCAAGTGTAGTTTTTTATGAAATAAGTAACAAACTTTATAGTGGGATTACTGTTTCTTGATTTCCCTAAATATGGTTGTTTCAATAGCTTCAGGTTCGCCTATATTCACCTCCACCACCACTAGTGGTAGCCCACCCCACGTTTCCCTTTCCCCTCGCTTCAGTTGCAGAATTCATCCCCAAAAAAGAAAACTTTTCAAGAATCCGCTACGTGTAGCTGCTCCTCCATCGACTCCTAATACCTCCACTTCTGAAGAAGATCAAGAAAAAGAAGATCCTTTAATCGAGACTGAGGATTTTGAAGAAAAGTTTTCTTGGAGAGATCATTGGTACCCAGTTTCGCTTGTGGAAGACCTTGACCCACGTTATCCCACTCCATTCCAGCTGCTGAATCGGGATCTTGTTCTCTGGTTTGATAACTCTGCTTCACAGTGGGTTGCTTTTGATGATAAATGCCCCCATAGGCTCGCTCCCTTATCAGTAATTCTCGTTCTTTTCTCAAATTCTTCTTAGAGCCCTCAATTTATTTAATTCTGAATCTGACTATTGTTGATGAAATTTGATGGATCTTTGATTTTTATGTGATTGGGTTGTAGGAAGGAAGAATAGATGAGAACGGGCACTTGCAGTGTTCATATCACGGGTGGTCTTTTGATGGATGCGGGTCATGTACTGGGATCCCTCAGGCAGCATCAGAAGGACTCGAAGCTCGTGCTGTTAAGTCTCCTAGGGCTTGTGCTACGAGGTTTCCAACAATGGTGTCCCAAGGACTTCTCTTTGTCTGGCCGGATGAAAATGGCTGGGAAAGAGCTCAAGCCACCAAGCCCCCCATGTAAAATTTTCTCATGCAATCTGTGTTTTTTAGTACCCTATTTAATATTCCAAGTGAATTCTTGATGGATTATTTTATTGAATATTATAATGGGAGATATGTGATTAGGATGTTGGTTAGTGTAGTTAAGTAATACTTTTTGGGGGTTGTTATAATAAACTAATTGTTTCTTTCTTTATGGGAAATTGTT
This sequence comes from Handroanthus guayacan, assembly GCA_014898755.1. Taxonomy (NCBI): domain Eukaryota; kingdom Viridiplantae; phylum Streptophyta; class Magnoliopsida; order Lamiales; family Bignoniaceae; genus Handroanthus; species Handroanthus guayacan. The sequence continues at coordinate 1,720,923 of JACFYI010002230.1, forward strand.
TAGGTTGCCTGATGATTTTGAAAAGCCTGAGTTTTCATCCGTGACGATTCAACGTGATTTGTACTATGGCTATGATACTCTCATGGAGAATGTCTCTGATCCTTCCCACATTGACTTTGCTCACCACAAGGTAATATTGAGAAGTTTTGTCAGCTTCTACTTTAAGTCATGTTTTATAGTGTATTATTCTGTTGGTCCTATTCAAGAAGATAAGCTGTAGCTTGCAAATGTACAAAGTTACACGACTCTTGAGTTCTTTTGACTTCTAAGATTAGAGAAAATCCATGATGATATCTAAGCTATGAAATGCTTGATGGCAAAGATTAAATGATTAATCGATCGAAAGATGGAAGGAAATTTTCATTTGTTCTGGTCCGCTTGAGGAAAATATTGCAAGCTATGCACTTTAGAGTGCTAGTTAAACTTGTTTAGAGTTAGTTGAAATCCCTTTCCAGTAGTTGATCACAAAATCGATACTATGTTTAGTACAAGGATTTTGACAAGCAAAAGAAAAGAAATTGTTAAGAGAATGATTTTGTTTGGTTGGTTAGCAAGGAAAATACAATGGAAAGGAAAACTTGGGTGAAAATGTAGTTTAGTTGTGGGAAAGTCATTTTCTTCACAAAATGCTCTGGAAAATGAAGGAAAACTTTCCTTCCTCGATATATTCTTTGAACAACTAAGCAAAATTTGAGATTTAATATTTCTTTGATTTTATTTTTCCCTTTCCACCATTTTCTTTTCCTTATCAAGTTCCATAAACCAAGCATAGTGTTAGAGTTTCTGGGAAACAAGTGAATTTTTTGAGAAATGCTGTGATTTAGCTCTGGCTGATAAATAATAAGTGTCTCATCATAACACTGACAGAAGAATAATGAGTACCCCGTTTTGGGCTTAATTTAGTGGTACTTTGATTCCGGTTTTTCCCTCAACTCATCCATCTTCTGGTAGATGAAGCATTTGGCAAGTTTCTTAACATGTGGCGAAACTAACAGGTTACTGGCAGAAGAGATAGAGCAAAGCCCTTACCATTCAAGATGGAATCGAGTGGACCTTGGGGTTTTGCTGGTGCAAATAATAGCAATCCAAAAATCAGCGCTAAATTTGTCGCACCTTGCTACTATATGAATAAGTAAGTTTATCAGTTATAAATGGTACTTGAAGTTGCATGGTATACAATTTGACTTGCTCGTTCTTAGCTTTAGGATGGATGTTTCTCTCCTACGTGTGATCATTTGTTGGAATTGCTATATTCTGGGTTATGTTCATATATTTGCAGTAAGTTGACAAGGAAACTGAATGTTGAAGGTTATGAATCAAGTAAACAACAACGAATAGTTTGAGTCATGGGCTGGTTCAAGAAATCATGAGAAGTACTCATGGTGATTTATGCTGTAGAAACTTAAATACATCTGCCATGCAACAATTGGTCCCCATGTCTAACGAGGTCATTTTGGTCAACTGTCTGTCAAAGTACTTTTGGTTCCTGATTGCGAATTTCATATATAATCTTTCTGGCTGCAAAGCTCCTTTCTCTTGATCTATGTGCTTGGGGAATGAACTTTACAAGTTGATTATCATATAATATAAATTTCATGACTTGTTCTTGTTATTTTCTTTTTTCGTTCTCTCATTTGTTTTTTGGTTAAAATTTTCCTTATGGTGTCCAGTTTTCATTACGTTATCGCTATGGTAATGTCAGGATTGAGATTGACACAAAGCTTCCAGTTGTGGGCGACCAAAAATGGGTGATATGGATTTGTTCGTTCAATGTTCCAATGGCACCCGGAAAGACACGTTCAATTGTTTGTAGTGCCCGAAACTTCTTCCAGTTCACAATGCCAGGGCCTGCCTGGTGGCAGGTAAAGCTTATGTCTTTCCCGATACATGATCATCAAGTCTAATGCAAGAAATATGTAATACACTTAGCATACATCATCTTGGAACACGGGATCTGAACTGTTTAATTGAAACTAGATATAACTCGGTGAAATAACTATTTTAATTGGCTGGGCTATAGGTGGTTCCTCGATGGCACGAGCATTGGACTTCAAACAAGGTATACGATGGAGATATGATAGTACTTCAAGGTCAAGAGAAGATATTTCTTTCACAATCCAAGGATGGCTCTGGAGATGTCAACAAGCAGTATACCAAACTAACATTCACACCCACACAAGCCGATCGTTTCGTCTTGGCTTTCAGAAACTGGCTCAGACGACATGGCAACAGCCAGCCAGAGTGGTTTGGTACCACCGACCAACAGTCATTGCCATCTACAATGTTGTCCAAACGCCAGGTACTAATTCATATCTGTCACCAGAACTTTAACAAATTCATCCAAGTGGAACACATTGCTTGAATTTCACAAACTTTAGCTTCACCTATTTTATGATATTTGAACAAAAACATACGTTCCTTTAGTTTGTTATGTTATGCGAACTGATCTCAGATGGACTTTTAACAATGAATCTCGAATTATACCCCTCAGATGTTGGATAGATTTGAGCAGCACACGCTGAAATGTTCGTCGTGTAAAAGTGCACACAACTCATTTCAGACATTGCAGAAATTTGTGATTGGTGCAGCTGTTGTTTGTGCTGCCACAGCAGGGATACCTCCTGATATGCAAATACGGATTGTTCTTGGCACAGTAGCCATTTTCAGCGCAGGATTAGCATATGCTCTTCATGAGCTACAGAAAAACTTTGTATTTGTTGATTATGTACATGCTGATATAGATTGATTACTCATTTACTCATTTACACCAAAACCAAAATGTATAAAGAAGTAAACTGGGGAGATAGATATACAGTTCTTGTCTGAAAAATTATAAATCAAGAAAGATTTCAGGAAATGGATGTCCAGATATGTGTCAACCATTAATTTCATTTCAAAAGCTTTTGGGAAATCCCATTACAACCTTTCATACTAATATGTATGAAGAATACCACAAAAAATCCAGAAAATCAACCAGCTTTACATCTAAATACCGATATTCCCCAACAAAGAAAACATGACCCAAACCTAAACCTAGGAACTGGTAAATTTAGTCACAGCCTTAGTCCCCTCCGAAACAGCGTGCTTTGCAAGTTCTCCAGGCAACACCAATCTCACAGCTGTCTGAATTTCCCTGGAAGTAATGGTTGGCTTCTTGTTGTACCTCGCTAACCTAGAAGCTTCCTGAGCAAGCTTCTCGAAAATGTCATTGATGAAGCTGTTCATGATCCCCATGGCCTTGCTGGAGATGCCAATGTCAGGGTGAACCTGTTTCAGAACCTTGAATATATAGATCTTGTAAGTCTCAACGCTCTTCTTGGCCCTCTTCTTTTTCTTCTCTCCGGCGGCGGCACCGCCGTCCTTGGGCAGCTTCTTGCCAGCCTTGGGCTTCTTCTCCGCCGGGGCCTTCTCAGCTACCGTTGTCTTCTTCTCCTCCGCTGGCTTTTTCTCAGCGGGCTTCTTCTCTGCCTTTGGTGCCATTGTAGTTATCAAAATTTGTTGTAAAGCTAGGAGGAATGTGAAATCTTTTTCTTTGCTTTAGAATTGCAGAGGATAAACAATGGAGGGAGGATGTGGAGATAGTGGAGCATAAATAGAGGGAAAGGTGAGATGTGATTGGTGGAATTAGAGTGACGCGGATTTTGCATGTACGTCGTTGATCGAGATACTACGTGATAGTGGGAGAATTTGGACGGTGCGGATTTATGGAATCGAGTACGTGTTTTGATTGGCTGCAATTTATGACGCGGGCTATGAATTTAATCCGTTGATATAGGTAGTAATCAACGGTGTAGATTGAGTTATTGAAGAGCGGGTAAATTTGGGCTTGGTCAAGTTTTGGGCATAACTTCAATTTTTGATGATTTGCCGCGCGAGGGAGAGATCGAAATTCTGGCTTGGTTTGAAAATTTGGATTCCTAATTGGGTCATTCTTGTATTTAATGAATTTCAATTTTGTGTAAATGTTAGGAGCAGTAGGATTTTGCAATAAATATATAGTAATATAATTTATTTTGCGAAAAAGAATAAGATAGTGTTTGCAATAAATTATATAAAATCATAATAACCTACTTTTGATGAAACTAACAAAAAATGGTAGTGTTTAGAATTATAGTCATTGATTTTTTTATAAGAATAGCTTACAGTACCTTATAAGCAACCTTATAGATTATTGCTAATTATTTTTAAAAAATTTATAACAGAAGCAGAGCTTTCAAATACTTAAAAACAGTTTTTAGCAACTCAAAATTATATAAGTGATTATCAAAATCAGTTGCAAACACCACCTAAGCCATTTGGCTATGCTTGGGATTATTTTTCAATGATATCTTATTAAACTCTAATGTTTTCTTACTATAAAAAATTAAGGTATTTTAAATCATCACATCAATTTGAGGTTTTAATACATTCTAATTATTGTTCTAATATAAATATATATATATATTATGAATGTAATAATATATAATAAATTTTATGTGATACCATTGGTTAGAATTTTTAATATGTAACCACGCCCCTAACATAAGAAGTTTTAACACACAAAACTCTGCAGTCAAATTTTTCAATTATATTTTGTTGTTAAATTACAAAGACATGCATTGCATCCAATCATGCTTTGCTATAGGATAAGAAGCACATGCATTGCACGACTCATTGTAAGTCATGGGTACGTAATCCGATAGCAAAATAAATTACCGAAAATTTGACCATTGGACTTTGTACATTAAAATTTCTTATTCTCAAGGGCGTAATTACATATTAAAAAATTTAGGGGTAAAATGAAATTTTTTAATTTTTCTGAATGCAAAGTATATATATATATGTATATATATCCTTATTTTTATCCTGAAACAACATAAAACATAGTTTCATGTTAGCACATTTTCCAATCTCCTTACTAAAAATGGATTCTCTCGATACTATCTTTCAAAATACCAATATAAAATAAAATAATACCTAAATTGTTATCTAAGTTTATGTTTGGGAAAAAATCACTTTTGATACCATAGGATATGACCCTTAACATATTTGATACCATAGAATATGGTCTCAACACATTGCATACCATAGGATAATAAAAGTTGACACAAGTGATACTCTCGTAAATTTCTTAGTACAAATTTCACCACTTTCACATGCGAAGTATGCAAGGCCATTCTTCAATCAACTTGCACCAGAATTTTGAGAGAAAATATGGAGAATCACACCCTATTGTTTTTTTTAACATTGAAATTGGGAGATCTTGAGAGAATTTTTTATGGATTGATTTTGAAATATGCTGTGAATTTTCTGCTAATGGTATGTGAATTTTGAGTTTTTACCATGGACCCTCATTTTTTATAGACAAGAATTGATTTTTGTTTAGGTAACTAACGATTTCGTTAAATGAGTTAACGAAAGTATCACTTGTGTCAACTTTTGTTATCCTATGGTATGCAATGTGTTGAGACCATATTCTATGGTATCAAATATGTTAAGGGCCATATCCTACAGTATCAAAAGTGATTTTTTCCCGTTTATGTTTATGTAAATTGCTTCTTCTTTTTTTTAAAAAAAAATCATGTGGACCTTTTGTGTGCGAAAAAATGGGGGAGAGCTTATCAGCACTAAAATGGGGAAGGATTTTTGTTGTCTGTCCGTGACCGTTCATCTCTAGACTCTGAAATTAGCTTTTTAATTTTATTTGTTTATTATTATTATTTTTTTAATGAAGAACATAAGTTCTTTGATGAACTAGTTTTATCAGTTAAATCTGATTTTAGATCGATTCACACTGGTTCAGTCTGGTTATATGTGCCACTAGTTTCTGGTGATGATCTGGCTCGGAAAGGGGGCCAGTTCCCAGTTGAACCAGCCAGTGCAGGTTCGTTTTTACAAAACTGGACTTTACTAAGTTACATATACCCTCCTTGTATAATTGTATTAGGGATTTGTGCAGAATTTAATGATTTGTCCAAAAAATTGAATCTTTCTAACATATCTCCGTCCCTAACCCAATTCCTATAGTGATGAATGTGAGTGCAATTGAAATCCCTGAGGAATTATACATTTGTGTATTAATAAGGCCATTCATTATATGTTAAAACTTGATCTCTCCTCTAGATAAATCATATAACCAATAGAAACCATGAACTGAAATAAAAAAGTTTGCTCCACCCGTAAGTAAACATTTCATAGTAGCCTAATTAGATCATACATTTTTAAATCCACAAATTAGGAATTTCTTTTATCTAAAATCGAGCTCTAACATGCTAACAATCAAATTAAAGAAAAATAAGGAAGCCTCTTTTGTGTTCATTTTGTTCAAAAGGCCCTTCTATTCTCTTGGCTTGGCCTAGTCAGTACCTAGCCAGGGCCCTTTTTTTCCAACAAATTATAGATAAATAATGATTTTATCTGATATCTAATTCGAAAACAAACACATTTTATTATTATAATATTTACATTCTTTCCTTGTTATATTTTATTTTCATTTTCCGAACTTCAAAAAAAAAAAAAAACTATTGATTCTTCCAAAATGTATATAACTACTATATGTATCACAAATAACCACACGCAAAAATTGTAGATATCAATGGTAGTTGAGTCTATAAGAATTTAGACAACAAGGGCCAGGTATAATAAAAGTTTAATTAATATTTCGGATCACATTATCAAGTATGGCTCATAATGCTAACGTAAGGGAATGCTTATTTAATTTAGTAAATTTGTGGAAACATTAATGATAAATTTAAAACTATGAGGAATGGAGTTGATAGATATTGTTATTAATCGTATAATTTTCAAATTCATTTATTCTCTGTCCAAATCCATACTTACTCCTTTAACATCATTAAACGGCAGTCTCTTTTTAAAACTTGAATTATTAAAAAGGAATATTCACGTATATTTAATAACTCTACCACTTGAAATTGCAATGAAAACCAATAGTCGTGCCACACCAAGCACAACTCATCAAAATGAAGCATTTCCAACCAAAGAGAATTCACCCTTCCATAACAATCAACCAAAAATATTACAAAGAAAATTTATTATCCCAGCAACTAACAAGCTTTCATAAATCTTTTAAGCTTTGGTCAACCATGTTTGTGGTGGTAGTGTCCATGCTTAGGAGGAGGAGCATGCTGGTGGTGGTGGCCATGGTGGTGGGGAGCTTGTGCGTGGTGGTTAACAGGTGGTGGAGCGTGCTGGTGGTGTTGAGATGAAGCAAGACTCCAAATATTCTCCTCTTCTTCTAAGATGTTGTCATTTTCACTGAGGGAGGAGCTTGGTGATGCTGTACCATCATATAGAGGAGACGGTGAGAACCAAGAGTCCAAAGACCAGCACAAATGAATAAACCCTAGACATTTTTCCTTTTATGTTATTGTGATATGAAAATTACACATCGAATACCTCTTATATATAGTGAATGGACTGTTTTCTAAAAATAAAATAAAGTTAGTGCATTAATTGATATATTCTCAATAACATATGACAATCCAAAAGAAATTAATGTTATTTAAATTTTTGCTTTGGGAGGATTTTATCAAATCAATACGATTCATATAAACACCTTAGATACAAATCCCATTATGATACTTTGTGAAGGATTCTCTTTTTTTAAAAACATTTACTAAGTGAAAATGAAGAGTTTTTTTAATAATTTCAATACCAATTTTTGTAATTTCTAATTTATCCTTCATATATATATTGTTGTACAATTTAATTCTAGATGGATAAAATTGTATTTTTTTTTCGAATCTACCTATTACCAATCAATGCCTATATCAAACTCGTTATTTTCACTTTTTCGATAACTTTCCACTTTAATAATAAATTATATATATGAATTAATATATGTTAACTTTACTATAATAAAAATAATGTAGACAAAATAATATTTTATTTTTATGATCAAAGTATTTATGCACGAGAACTACATGTGATGGCCGATGTTTGTTAGTACAAAATAACACTAAATTCTTGCATTATTTATTTATTTATTTATTTTTTTTAACCAAGTTTTGTTATGGAAGCGGGAAAATTTCAAAATTTGAAAACCAAATGAGTGTTCCGTTAGATGTATTTCCGGAAACAACCTCCTAAATAACAAAAAGCACCTTTTCTCATAATAATTTCTTTTTTCCTTTTTCTCCACATTCACTCGTTTTTCTCCTGCTCCCACTCTCTGCAGTCTCTGGTTCTCTCTCAAGGTATTTTTCACACACACAAAACACACGCGACTAAAATGGATGGATTTTTTTGATTTCCAACCATTTCTGTCTTCTTTCCCTTTATTTTCGGTTTTTTGTTATTGTTTTTGCAGACTGATTCAAGCATCCAAGAAGCGTTTATTATTCTGTGTTGAAAAGCTGTTTTTGAAGTAAATAGAAATGGGTCAGATCCAGTACTCGGAGAAGTACTTTGATGATATCTACGAGTACAGGTGCTTTTGGTTTATTCCGATTGTTCATATATTATATTTGAAAATATGAAAATTTTATTTTGTTGTTGAAAACGGCAAGCATATTTATATGTGGGATTTTTATTTATTTATTTTTTTTCCCCAGACATGTGGTTCTTCCAACAGAGGTGGCCAAACTGCTTCCCAAAAATCGACTTCTCTCAGAAGTAAGTTATTCAGACGCACAGTTAGGGTTTCAATTTTTTTCTTATAAATATTTTTAATGATTCAGTGGATTGTTTTTGATCGGTCAATTACAATAGAGTAGGGGTGTTTAGTGGTTTCATCATTGTTGAATTTGGTGGCTGAGAAATTTTGGGCACCGGGCATTTCCGAGCAGCATATTATCAAGGATTTGTATAGAATCTCAATGATCATTATTTTGGTGTTTTAACTTTGACCGTGGTTGCATTTTACTGTAAATTCTAAAAATATATCAAATATTGGAGTTTCGTTTTGTATATTCATAAAGGCCCCCCATTCTGATTTGGCTACTTGTTTATTATATCTTTGCTGTCATTGTTTTTGGATGGCATTGCCATTTATGTTGATTTTTCCTTTTTTTTTTTTGGTTGGTAGAATGAATGGCGTGCAATTGGCGTACAACAGAGCCGTGGGTGGGTCCATTATGCAATCCACCGCCCAGAGCCACACATCATGCTCTTTAGAAGGCCACTGAATTATCAGCAGCAGCAAGAAAGCCAAGCTCAGCAGAACATGCTTGCCAAGTGAATTTTCACCTGGCGGGATTTCCGGTTTCCTCTGGAAACGTACTTACTATATACTATGTTATTAACTAATTTGGTCTTATAAAAGTGCATGTTGAAACTCTGGGTAATGAACTGGTTTTTGAAATTTCCGTTTCAATATAACCAGCTCTGGGATTGTATCACTAATGTACAAGTGGTTTAATTAAAGCATTCTCATATTTGGTGTTGTTGCTAGTTATCGTGGTCTGGTATGCTGCGAGCCAGCTTGATGCTGCTAGAGTGTTTTCAGGGCAAGTTTTATGAATGCTGTCTCTTTTTGTTTGATGATTCCTGTATTTTCTTGTTATTTGAAAAGTTTCATATGGCTGCTATAGGAGTAACTATCAAATACTCCTTTTATACGGCATGTTCTTGCTTTATTGAATCTGGCTTTGAGAATAACTATTGATATCTTGATGACATTTAGCCTAGACATTTTCAGTTGTGTAGGTTCTACATTGCATTTTTTGAGGTTCCTTTTCTGAATCTTGCATATATAAGTGCGTGGCCCAAGTTCAAGAATCTGGCTGTTGAAATTTGCCATCATCTGTCTCTTATCGTTCTTCTCCCACATGGTCATAAGAAGCTAATTCGAGAACCTTGAGACTTAGCAATCTCCCAGCATGGTCTGCCGGTTATTGTTTCAGATGATGACTAAATCTTGCTTCAGGTCCAAAGTGCAGATATCTTTACATGAAATCTCTAGACGGTGTGATGGGCTATGCATAATTCATCTTCCAAATTTGGCATATTCCATATTTAATGGGTAGTTCTAAGATCCATTCAGAAAAATGTGAATAGTTGAACAGCAACTTGTTCCTCAGATTACAATTGTGGTATCTCTTGGCTTAGTGTCAACACTAATCCAGTGATTTTAGAAACATGTTGGGGTCCATTGGACGGACGTTTTTGCATGCACTCCATAATAGGCTCAAAAGAAAATAAAAGTTCTCATTGTGAGGTTAAAAAAAAAAAAAAAAGAGCAAGCATGATCCAACTATGGTTGAACTACGCAATCCAATCGTTCCACTGTTTGCTCTAACGGCGACCCTTATATAGCCTTTTGAACTTATAGATAATATCGTATTTTTAGAAACAACATACAAACACAACATTTGCAACATACAGGGTGCCATCCACGTCCAAACACACGAACCAATACTTGACCAAGTTTTAACGTCACGCAATTCAATGTTTACATCCATCGTTGCTGGCACATAAATGACAAATCTTATCTATGCTCTGGACTAGAGTTGTTGATGGGCCGATTTTAATTCAAATTCTATCTGAGTTTTAGGACTTTTAATTAATTAAACATAAAATGGATCATATTCGACTAAAAATATTTGTAATTCAAAGTAGGTAGATCAAATATGGAACTAAATGTTTTGATACATTAAAAATCTTAATGCGAATCTTAACGACATTTTTTTATTAAAAATAATAAATATTTATAATATTAATAAAAGCTCTTAAATAATGTTATATACTTATATGTGTGATTTTAAAACTCAGATACATAAACTTATATTTTTGATGTATTTCATTGGCTAAGATAGTGTACATTTATTTTTTAATATAATTTTCACTTACTTTTATTTGGGCCAAAAGGCCCGAAACATACTAACAAGCGTATACACCATTGATGTTGAATTTTCTTTGGTGGGCTTAAACTGTATGAATTGGCCCGATATATCGGCCCAAATGTTGACCACCTTGGTAGCTTTTCACTTTGTCAGTCTAACTAGAGTCTAGAGAACACAAGGATAAGATTATATGAAGTTATATTTAGAACACGAAGAAACTATCCATCGAGCAAACGGCACCCTCAAATTTGAGTGCAACGAGGGGAATTTAATTTGCGGCAATGGCTTCCTCAAGTCTTTCATGGACTTCATCTTCATGGCTTCAAAACCATAGCTTGTCAAAGAGCATTAGTACAGACACCACGAAAGTTGCTCGCAGAGCCTCAATTTTTAGAGTTGTGGCTCAAAAGAAAGCCAAGAAAATACGCAAGGTACGCAAATTTTTTCTTAATATGAAATGGGTTCTTTTGTTTTGTTTTGTCTTTTTCCGTCAATTTAGTTCTTAATTGGGTTTTGTGGTTTCTCCATTTCAGGTTATATTGAAGGAGGATGTGGCTGACTTGGGAAAAAAGGGGCAGCTGACGGATGTGAGAGCTGGGTATTTAAGGAATTATTTGCTGCCGATGGGCATGGCACAACTTGTCACACCGGAACTTCTTAAGTAATTATTTAGCAGTCAATTATGATTTGCAATTATATACTTGGGAATGCATTCTTTTGTTATTATCCTTATATTTTTGTATTGATGTTCACTTTGTGTTTCTTGCTTCTGGTATGTGTCTATATATATGTATGTATATGTATTTTGTTTTGTAGGAATTTGTGTGGGCACCTTCAATGTGCTGCTCTAGTTACAAATTGGTTTGCATAATTTGTTCCTTTTTTGTTTCTTTTGTGTGTGTTCATATGCTTATCTTATGGAAAAAAGTAGTAAAAGATTGGATAGAAAATAATGTGGCTTTTTTCTGGGGGCCCTAATAAGAATTCACTCCCTTTGAATGAATGATCCCAACAGTCTATCAACTGCAGAGATCATAGTTGTTTTGGAAATTATATGCGCAAAAGACGCATTTTTTTTCTTGATAATGAGTTAGTTTAGGTGTATGATACTCTGTGAATGATCGTCACATATTTTCAGAATTCAGACACATGGATGAGGGTTTAATATATGACTCTCAACGGTTAGAATTTGTCCTATTTGATGTTTTTCTATGTTCTTCCTCAGGGAAATGAAGATGGAAGAGGAGAGAATTGAGGCTGAGAAAAGACGAGTAATGAGTTTTGCATATTTCTAAGTTATGCCTTAGTTGATATTTAACACTAAATTGCTTCACTGTGTGTTATTATCATATCTTCATCTCGTTCCATGTTTCCTTCTACTTCCATGGGCTATATTTGTATTAACTTCTGTAACACTATCGCATAATGATTCATTCACGAATCTGAGTATCTGAAAAAGAACATCTTACTGGTTTCAACTGAAAATTGGATAAATATGATGTTGTGATTTTGAAGATGACACTTTTTACTGATAAATGGACTCACTTAGAGTTGACAAGTGTATATAAAGGGTTTCTTCTGAATATTTCCACCCATAAGTGGATTTGCTAGGTATCACCGTATCAGGCGTTGTGATTATCAGCTTTATCGCCTGTGATCTGTGCATGACTTCTGAAAGTCGACATTCACTATGTTGGTCCTCCCACTAGAACTTTTATCGAATGTAACTATATTGTTGCATGGAAATGTCAAATACAAGAATTTCAGTAATATGTCGACATTCCCTCATAATGTGTCCATTTTCTTTATCTATTATCAGTCTCATGGTCAATAATATGCGATTTCACTCATTAACTTCGGCAGAGCAACATTCTCTTGAAATTTTTATGTGACGGATATCATTTTAGCATGCTACTTTTACTGATAATCTGGTCTTTAGGTAAAAGAAGAGGCTCAGCAGCTTGCTCGAATTTTCGAGACAGTTGGAGCTTTCAAGGTGAAGCGCAAGGGTGGGAAAGGAAAACAAATTTTTGGAAGGTAAGTTAGTACATTATTTTACTAAGCATGCAACAAGTGTATTCTCTTGCACCCGATTGCTGATCTATGCTTTTAATGATAGTGTCACTTCCCAAGATCTCGTCGACATAATCAAGGCCCAGCTTCAAAGGTACTATTTTTCCCAAGTTATGTTTATGCTAAGTGCATGTCATTTTTACGTGTCCTGTGACTGAAATTGCCAAATCATTTCAGATCTTCTTGAGCACGTAGTGATTTGTATAGTTCATGTTGCCTTTACCCCGTTTGCGTTTTCTTATATTGCTGACAATGAATTGATTCTATCTTCTCTTCAAATATCTTATCAGTATTACTGATATTGTAGCCCTTTTATGATACTTCTAGCAAATATGATTGTTGCCACAAATTGCTTGTGATCCAAATACAAAACGTAATAGCGTTCAAATTCACCATTAATATGATAAGTACTCATGGATGACCATGTGTTAAACCTATTGTATTTGATGTTTTAAGAAATCGTTATAACGAGATAAGTAAATCTTTTAGTGTTGTACAGGTTTTGAAACAGGAGGCCAGAACAAGATTTCGAAAAAAATTTATTTGTCCGAGGAAATTATGTTTGAAAATGTTAAATAAGAGCCTTCTTTTCAACTCAAACAAAATCTTACCATTAAAATTCTTTTTGCATCCGCCTACCATTTGAGTTCACATATCATGGATTAGGCGATCTTCATGGTTGCTATTGAGCTGATAATATTTTTTCTGTCCGGTTTAATGGTCAACCATTACGATGGCACAATTCAGCTCTTTTAAGAGTGCTATACATTTTCATGAGATATTGACATAAACTCTTTGAAGAGATACCCATACAATTGACGTTCAATTATAGGGATGTGGACAAAAGAATTGTCTCTCTTCCAGAGATCAGAGAAATTGGGGAATACATCGCAGAGCTAAAGCTCCATCCCGAAGTTACAGCCCGAGTAAGGTTGAACGTTTATGCTAACTGAGGACATGACTTTCCAGAGCAACTCAAGAAAGGCTCCAAATTTCTCTATTGTGGCAAATTTTCTCCAGGTGTGTGGTTACTTCGTCACTACGATTATTATTTGAGAAAGTAGAAAATTTAGCCACATTCTCGTATTCAGTCAATGTATTTCAAAATTAATGCAAAGAGGCATATTATATGTTCTGTTTCAATATTTGTATTCTTTTCATAGGATCCCGTAAAACAAATGTCAATTTTACAGCTGCACGAGGGAACAAATAGCAGCAAGTTTTCGAATTAATGTAATTGGTTGTTGTGTTGTATCTAGTAACTGTAATAGATTTTTGAGAGTTGTTAGCAACTGGGGATATTTGATGTACTTTCTTATTCTATTGCAACCTCTTACCTTACCACTAAATTATTTGTGTTATTTAGTGAAACTTTATTTTTGAGAAATTCTAAAGTATCTCTGGACGTTCTTTGTAATAATAGGGTACTTTGTTTTCTCATATGTTTGCTTTTCCTCCCTTCATTTTGAATACCTTACAATACAGTTTTCAGTTGATTTATACCCATTTTTCTGTGTTCACATTATTAGTTGACTAGGGTTGGATTGTTAATTGTTTTCGTTTTTTGTTTTTTCTTTCTTTCATTTTCGTGTGACCATTTTAATTACAAGATAGTCTGAAAATTTTTTCTTGTTTAAATGGAGTTTACAGATTTCAAGTTGCAAGAACATGTTTTTGCTTGAGATGGAGTGAATGATTCACTGTGGTAGTCTAGTAGAAAGTACACGACTTAAAGGACATGATCGTGGATTTTTACTGTGGATTAAATAGAAAATCGTCATTTCTCATTGAGAACATTGCGAACCCGAAGTCCTCACAATATGACAGAAAGATGCCATCAAGCGTAAAATATATGTGTACGTACGCATGTACGCATACAAATCTATACTATAAATAACGTAACAGTCTAATTTTGGTATGTTTTATTTAAATTTCCTAAAATACCCTCCCCGACTACTACCACTACTATCACTTTACAATGTCACAATTATATAAATCGAAATTAATCATTATATGATTATTAAATAGTCAAGCATAGAGTGCGCGCATCACACATGCAAAGGATCATAGAAGAAGGATTGGTTGTATGCTTGACTATATAATTTTCCATGTGCTGCAATTGCAAAGTTGTGGCTGCTGGTGGAGGCAAGTATCTCTATGAATGATTATGTACATGTACACATGTTGAATGAGCAACATTACATTCAAATTTTTGTACATTTGGGATAAGGTTATTTACTTACGTAATATATTCTGATGTTCCCACTCTACCAATCACTAGTTTAGAAGTTGTCCTTTTCAAAATTTAAAAATTAAAAAATAAAATTCAAGATAATATTCACTACTCCCTTTCTTTTCTTTTTCTTATTTGGGGTGGCTTTCCATAGAAAATTATAAGAGTTGTATCATAGAATTTTTAGTATATATAAAATTCAATTTCTCCCAACCTCTGGAAAACTATATGGGATGATATCTTTAATTAAAAAAATTATAATAATGAAATTAAAAATTACTGTTAATTGCTTTCTGGACTAAAAGTAGCTAATGCAGCCGAAATAATTTATGAATCTTTATTGTTGATTGAAAGTGGGAAAAGAAAAATAGAAAAGTATACTAAGGAAAGTGCCTGTATCATTCTTGGCTTAATCCACTTTTTTTCCTCACAAATTTTAAATAAGGGTTTGATAACATGAGGTGTTTGGCCCACCATGATTAAAAGAATGTTAAAATACTATTGGTTGTTTGGCAATAGTACAACCTATAGCTTTTGAAAGGTTTAATATTGTAAGTCAACTCATATCTTTTAATTTTGTTTATCTCATCCATATCTTAGAGTATCTATTGCTAATTCCCCAAAGCATTAAAAAATAACAAAGATAATAGAACCCCCTTCCAAAACTAATTTCATTATTGATTAGAAATATAAGGATAATTACCTTAACAAAGCATAAGCTAATGATGTTTTCGACCAATGAATTTTCACCATCTAGGGTGCAGCCTTCAAGTAACTTAGTTTAGCAACATGGTGCTTGTATTGCTTGTAATTCTCTTGAGGTTTGCTATAATCATCAAAATACTTCGTGTAGTTTTGGGGGTCTGATTGTAATAAACAAGAATTGTAATGATAATTATTTAAATTAAAGAGAATGTTCTAATAATCATAATAAATCTCAGTGGATGTTGAGATAATTATTCTGAGCCAACGTCTACACTCAAGGAGAAAAACAGAAAAGGTCTTTCTTTTTAGCTGAAATAATAGTATTAATTTTTAAATAAATAAAACAACTGGTTATTTTGATTAAAAAATATTATATTTGTTGTGTATGAAAACAGTGAATATGCTTCAGCAATAGCTCGATAGCCACGTGAAACCTCTAGTTAAGAAGCCAATCCAGCAAATAAGTACATAATTCATAATTATAATATCTAATATGATAATTAACAATTATCATACAATTAGATAAATACCCACGCTAATGGAATTAAAAAATTAGATATATTAATGACATTTTCTAGAAGGCAGGAGAGGGATGCAAGTCTACCAAATGATTAGTGGCAGAGATTAGTGGTTAATGGCCGGCAAAGTGTCATGTTATGTTGTTGTAATCCTGGATTACGGCTGGAACACGACAGTTAATCACAGGCTGCATGTCAACAGTGATAAAAATATTGTTTGCATCAATAATCATGTCCACATGATCCACTGTCCATAACTATACACTCAAGTCTCAAATGGGGACACACATAAAATTATTCAACTATGATCGAGTCTGTGTAATTAGGCTTATATATATATATATATATATAAAATTCGATTTTGAGAGAAATAATGTAGAAAATTATTTCCATTAACATATGAGTGACAAAAAATGTGTGATAATGTAAAAATTATCTTTAATAATAGGTATATAGTTTAATTACGAATACACAAACTACAAGAAGGTACCTCTTTACTAACAGAAAAATTTGTCACAAACTTAATAAAATTCATCACATGATTCTACGATGGATTTTGTTTCTTCACAAATTTATTAGTATACACCTTGTCACTGATTATGAAATTGAAGCCATTATAGTACCAACTTTTTGATGAAATTTTTTCTTCATAAACTAAAAAAATATTATAAACAATTTGTCACAAGTCCGTTTTGTTAGTAATATTGTCTACATATGATGAAATCCTATTCGTTACAAATTTTTTATTAGTGAAAAGGTATTTTTTTGTACTGATTCTAGTTCTTTTTCTTTTTTTCTTTTCTTTTTTTTTTTTTTGGTACTGATTTTGGTTGATGATTAGTTTGTTAATTTTTTAATGTAATGAATTTTATAGCATCACTTAATAAAAATATTTATATTTATGAATTAAGAAAACAAAGAATATGAAAAAGAGAAATAAAATTAGACATGTTTTGAAAATTGAAAACCAACCAAGTGTCGAGGTGTTTAAGGAGCCACCTCAAAGACTAGGGCGCTGAGTTGTTCACATGATGGCTCCGAATGAGTCTAAACTGTTCACACATGCTACGCATGCGAGTGTCGCGGCTTGATCTACATCACCGTTGATAGATAGATATATGGTGCTTGATAGAGACCATCAAATTGAACTTTTCAATTAATAGGCCAAGGTATATATTTTAGTGGCCAAGGTATTTACAACCTATAATTTGTCGTATATCTAGATTTGAAAATATTAAGAATAATATTTATTTTCATTTTTTAGAGGATATCCTTATGTACTTTTTGTCAAGGTTATTAAATGGAGTTCATCAAAGTAGGTTAATGTTGGGTCCTAACTACTTCAACTAGCAAGACAATGGTATTATTTGAAATCAATGACATATAAAGTCGTTGGAAATATTAGTGAGAACCCTTTGTAATTTAAGTTAGTAAAAGTCTTGGAATTCTTGAAGATTGTTTGAAAATATCAAAACATTTAAGGTCTTTATATTATGGACCTTGGTTACTTGATAACAACAATATTTATAAGATGATGCTAACGTAGACTTATCATATCCAATCCTATATTATAATAGTTTGCTGCATAATGAACGATTGAGATAACATGTTATTTTAACTTGCATGAGGAATCGTAAATATTGAATCACAATTATAACAAATTTAAATAGTAGGGCAACTTGACAATTGACATTTCACTTGATTTACTATATTCATTTAATTAGATCCTATGTCAATATACAAACATGAAATGACAAGACTATGCTCTATTTGAGACATGAATGGTTACACTTACTCGAAAATTAGGCAAATTAAATTAGAGGAATAACCAACTTTTGGGCACCTTTAAAAACTTGTGGTGGCCAAAATTTTGCCATGAATAAAAGCAAGAGAGTGTATATAGTGTGGTGTAGTTCATCTAGATGGGGTTTTGACAGGGTAGCATTAGCAAGAATTGAGCAGTATCCGCACAAACCACATGTGCATGCCCTATTAACCCATTTCAATGAATCTCTCCTTATTAATCTCTCTTTCTTTGTATTTAGACATCTCAAGCAATGTGTCCACATGCCTGCCTTAACAATAATCACCAAAACGTGCACTTATTTAACACTTTAATCTCACTTTACCCCGCCTAACTCCCCACCTTACCCACCCTCTATATGTTTTTCTTTGTTTTCTTTTTTAATTAATAATCAATTTCAATGTGAACATGTGATTTTTTTGACACAATTTTAGGCGAAAATTCTTGCTCAGAAAAAACGAAAAAAAAAAAGAAAGAAAGTTTGAGTTGGGTGGTTCAAGTAGACAACATTTAGAGTTTAACTTTTTTTGAGACAAAATCGAGAAGTACGAGAGATCAGATGTAATGTTTTATTTTTCAATTTTATTTTTGAGAGATTTCTTATAATTATGGACCCTTATTTAATGTTAATCTTTTGGATAATGTTTTTAGTTGGTGAAGAATGGGTTTAGTTAGTTAAGAAACTTAACAAGTTAGGAATTATTCAGCCGAATAGTTAGGTGTGAATTGGTGGGGTGAGAGCTACAAGAGAACTGAGGTTATCAAGCATAGCAAGAAACAGCTTGAAACTATGTCAACGTGTTTATTTTAAGAGAATATTATGAAAAAAGATAAATAATAATAAAAAATATACATATAGGTGGATACACATGGGATTGGCGGTTACCAGCCCATCTTTCCTATCACTTAAAATTTTGTCATTGAATGAAACTAACAAACACTTCAATTCAAGCAAGTTTTTACTTAAATAGTTTTATTATATGATAAACTCTCATATCTGCAAATAATAAGTAACGAATTCGAATTTTAGGGGATAGCTATAAACTGTCTTAATCATCTTTTAAAAAAAATTATAAAAGAAAAAATATTTCTTATTTAGCTTTATTCTACTAGTAAGAACTTTCATTTTAAAATGGTGTTTTATTTTCTATTTTATAAATACATGTCAAATATATTATTTTTTTAATAAAAATATATGATTGTAGATTTATATATTTGATAAACATCTGTACAATGAAATAAATAGAATACAAATTGAAATAGATGATGTCGAATTTTAATTTGCAATGTGAAGGATAAAGAAAGAATCTAATCCGCCTCTTTTATGCCTAACCCTAGACTTGCTAACCATTCCTTCCCTATCTCTTTCTATACTTATATTAACTGAAATGCTAATTGCAGAGCAGTTATTACTAACTTACAGAGCAATTGA
>JACFYI010002230.1:1741849-1764843 GCA_014898755.1 Handroanthus guayacan
CGCCGGGTGTGATATTTTCTGATCAACATCTACAGCCGGCTTAGGCTTCTTGTGACTTGCTCTGTGGCCGCCCAACGCTTGAAACGACGGGAAAGTTCGGCTGCAAGTTTTACACTCGTAAACGTAGATGCCTACTTTTCCGTTGGTTGTGGTGGCCATTTCCGTGAATTTCCGGCTACTGAATTTACTCTCGCTTGGCTTGATTTCTTCCTCTGTTTGTGAAGAGAAACCGCCGCGGGCTAAAAGGATCAAACAGTTAGCCATATCCTCGTCTTCTTCCGTGCTTGTGGAGGTAGCTGGAGATGAAACCGGCGAATTATAATTAATCTCCCCACCGCCGCCGCTTGAAGATGTGGAGGACGACGGCCGTAACCGTTTGGTGCGCTTCCCTTTAACGATGACTTGATCGTTAGACACAGAAAAATCTTCCGAGATCTCCATATTCACAGTCTTAACAGAATGGAAGATTGAATTGAATATCAGTTGTATTACTCTGAGGGATGAAAAGAACACTTTCAGTGACTAGGAAGTGTGAGAAAGTGAAGAGAAGTGAGGAGAGAAACTGTGAATTATGTGCATATATATGTGTGTGTATGTATACTGTAAGTATTAATTTTTTTGTATGTATATGGCCGGTAACTGGTAAGTAACAGAGTGTGTGGAGTCGAAGTCCGCCCTCGTGAACAGTTACCATGAAATCGCTTGCAGCCACTTATTTTTCTTGAATTATAAATCGTCGCATTATAGATTATATAATGTGAAATATTTAATATTTTATGATATTATTGCAATTTAATTTAATAATTTCAAACTCCCTTAAATGCATAATTAGGTGAGTGACATGAAAGTTTTCGCTTCCAACTTACAAAACCGACACGTTTTCAACCTTTATGCTTTTCTTTTTCGTAGTGATATTGAGATCGATCTTTCATGGTGTCTATTGATATAAGTATGCAAGATTGTCAAACGAGAATATGAGTAATATTAAGAAGACAACTACATTTGAAATTAATATGAAATATAAGAACTAATAAACTAGAAAAACTGCGGATTCTTTTTTTCTGTATAACAAATTCTACAATTCAATATATCCTTTTAGTGATTTAATGAATTCTGATTTTGGAATAGTTGATAATTATTTCACATATTTACCTAGGGAAAGTGATTTTATCTTATATAGGTACAAGCGCAACACGAAGATGATGATTATAAAGGGAGTGGTATATGGGGGAAAAAAGGCAAAAATAAAATAAAAATAAATTATAGGTTGTAATTAGAAAGAAATAAAGGTTGGTAGTAACGTTTTTAATTCGGTTTCACACTAAGGGGCTAACACTTTTGTAAGCGGAAGTCACGAATAAACACAAGCATTAAAGCAAGGTGGGATTGCACGTTAAAAGCGTGCTCCACCTCATTCACTCCATGTCTTCTTAAACTTAAAGAAAAGTATACTATTTTAAGAGAGGAGAGTGGGCAAGCAAAACTAACAAGATTCGGTTGGCTTTCAAGCAAACCCATAACCTCTTTTCATCTACCATATATTCCCTTAACCTTAATATCATCTATTTGCCTCTCCACTATTTTTCCACTCCATATATATAAATATACAATAATTTCCCCTTTTTTGGTTTATGATTCAACGCATGTTTGAACTTTTAATGTACCCTTAAGTATTTTATTGGATTTGAATTGATTTTGGGTTAATCTATATTGTTTGAGTGTTTTCATTACGTTGTTACCAGCAAATACTACTATTTTTCGTTTTGAAGCTTCCAAATGCTTCTCGTAGAAGATCCGAACACATTTTTTCTGATCTTTATTTAAAAAAATGATCTGTTTTGTTGATAAAAGAAAGAAGACAAATAATAAAAGAATTACTTTTTGATTCATTCCTGACCTCACTCAAGAATTATGTTTGATCCAATTCATCGGAATAAAAAAAGAAGTAATAATAAATAAATCCCTTAAGATAAAACTAAATCCAACTTGATTATTAATAGAGTAGAACTGGACTCTCATTGCATAGTAACACATATGATCTCTTGTTCTAGTCATGAAATAGATGAAATGAATCAAAAAATCATAAATTCTTATTCAAAAATAAAATTTTATTAGAACCATTCATATTCAGATGAAGAGCCCAAGAAAATTTATGACCCTAACTGTAACCCATAATGATCCACCTGTTATATGAAATATACACACATAAGTGGAGGGATGCTAATCAACTAATGTCCATATTCTCAAGTGGATTTGGAGTGGAAAATGATACAAAAGAATGTGTGTACACTTTGTGCACCATAGGAGTAACTATCAATGGACACTTTTGTGATTTGTGACTATTAATTCTTTCATTCATAGATATTATCACTACTCCATTTTCTCTACCCCCATTCCCCACATCACTATTAATTAATTTAATTACCTGTACTAATTTTCTGTACTGGTATTCTCTTTGGAGTTAGTTTTGACAAAGCCAGCGCACACATAAAAATTGTCTGGTTCTCTTGGAGAAATCAGCAACATTTTACTATGTCTTAACTCGGTTGCCACTTGTCATGTACTTTCTTTGGCAAAAGAGACTTAAAAGTTTCTTATAAGTGAAAATATATATTTTTTTTTTCAAAAAAAATTAATTAATTAACAAATTAGTGTGGCTTAACAATTCATTTTAGAAAAACACTTGATTAATAAATGACTTGGTGTTTTTGGTTGACTCGAGAGGTTTTGGTCTTTGTGTGCTAGAGCAGGTTAATTTAATTTGTGGAGTTAGTAAATTATTTAAAATTTTGGTCGTCAAAAATGTTTTATCTTTTTTTTTTTGATAATTTTTATTTTTATGCATATAAAAGTTTGAATGTTTTATTTTTATTATTTAATAATTTCTATTTTTATTTGGATAAAAAATAATTGATTGGGAGTCTTTACAAGCATCGTATTATTGACGTACGAAGTGGGCATTGGTAATGTCCTTCACGTATACCCTTCTTCTAAGTCATGGCTGCCCTCCTTTTTCTTTTCCTTTTATTTCATTTTTTTTCACTTTATTTAATTGCTAAAAATATTTTCAATTTTTTTTTTTTAAAAAAGTTAACTTCCAAATGGCCCTTGGGATCACATGAGTTTATGCATTTCCAACATGCTTTAGGTACATTATAAGGTTTTATTTATTTAATATATGCAAATTTTGGTTGAGTAATGTAGGGAGTAACAATTTTAAAATGTTAAGCCTTAATCATAAGATTTGATTTTTATTTTTTGAAAAATAGAAGTCAACTCTAAGGGGTTAGAGAATATATTGATATTATTTCTTAAGTAGACTTGCCCAACTTGCCACAATACTCGTAGAATTACATATATTAATTTTTGGATAAATAGGATGTACTACTCTTGATTATCAAAATTTGGTAAGTAGTGAAATGGTTCAAAAAAAGAAAAATAAAATCCTCATCCAATACATATAATTTTGTATCTAAATTAACCTGCCTCGTAAGATTCAAATGAAATTAACCTACCGACAATTACGCACTCAATCCACTATAAAATTATCATTAAAAGATCGATCATAGTGTTGATAGAGCACTTGAGCAACTATATTAACAACTTGTATTTTGTTGTTGATAAAAATATTTTGGTAAAATATTTTCTTATCTTTTCATAAGAGAGAACAAATAAATATATTTAGTCAATACAAAATATACATCAATAGTTAGACATAATAATTAATTAAAAAAAATTCTTAACATCCTGCTACGTAGTCTATACAATAGGAGTAACAATTAAAAATTAAAAAAAAATTAATAGTTGGTAAAAATTAAAAAGTGTAATAGATTATAGGGGTCCCCTTAATTTGGTTACCCATTTAGTCAGCGGAAATAAAATAAGAAATATTGCGGCAGCCAGAAAAGTAGGGCATGCATATGACTTTGTGGCGTATCAAATTTAATTTAACAAAATTCGGTTCATAGTGTACATCACGTAACGTACTAGGATTGAATTTTGATCTCAAATTAAAGTATGGAATCCAAACGATTCGTAATAAATACTTTTCATATGCCTAAGTCAATATATGTCGAGACACTGAATTTGAAATTAATATTTATTAAATACCAACTATTAAATTTTTTCTAAGAATATTCTAACAAAATATTAACGTTCTTAAATAGTAGAGATCGAGATGTTAAGTTGAAGTTTATGTAATATTAAATCAAAATATGCAGTGAATTTTCTGAAATGACCGGTCCTAACGAAAGTACATTTGCATACATAACATAAGTGTGTAGGTTATGTTGTCTTTTTATTTAATGTAAAAATAAAACTACATATTTATTGTGGTCTTAATTACAAAACTTGCATGTATTTTTATTTTTTATTTTTTAAAAAATATGGGTTGAGTGATTATATTTTACTATAATTAAATGAATTTGGATGATATTATTTTAGAGCTTGGATTGTAGTTAATTAGGTTAAAAGTTTAAAGAAAAAGGGGAATTGGATTTAATGGTAAAGACATAGGACCTAGCATAGTTTTGGTGGTAACTGTTGATTAACATTTATAGAGCTCCATTGGTATTTTCTCTAAAAAGGACATATATAGCTTAATGTTTGTTAAGGGTCTCTTTAACTGGAGGAAATGTTCTGGTGAGATGCGGGTATAAAGTTGCTTTCAGTGTCTCATTCTAATTAGCATCTTGATCAAACAGGTCCAAGTGCACCCAAAATCACACTGTTCTTGTCTCCCTAAATAGTAGTATTTTTAATAGGATTTTTCTAGTACATTTTTCACTGAATCAAAATGGACTGGTTGAAATGCACAAATTACAAAAATATTTATAGATTTTATGCATAAGTAAAAAGTGGAAAGGAACTTTATACACACCACATAACATTTGGGCACTGTTTTTTTAAGGATTATGAATTACATTTTCTGATTACTTTTGGAAAGCTTGAGCTTGTGTTGGATCTATTTGCAGGATATGACACAAATCACGTTTATCCCAAATTATCCTCATTTGAGTCACAGAAATCACACCTGCTAAGCCTGGCACATAGCATAGGCATGAGATGACATATTCTCCTCCAATCTTTTTTAGTTCCCACATCAATAAGTAGGGGAGTTTGTGATGTGAGCCACTCAGAAAAACCATCTCTTTTGTTGTGAACTTGGAGGTTGCAAGTTGCAACTAAAAGTTATCAAATTTTTGGAATTTCCTTTAGACATTGTTCTCAATGTTAAAAACATTAATTGAAACTAAGTCAAATATTTTATAATTTTCGTTTTCGAAAAGTGGATATTATCTTGATAAGGGATGAAGGTCTCAAGTTGATCAAGCAGGGGGCCACGTGAAATACTTTAGCATAGGTGTCAAGATCTTCATATCTGAAGCAAGGGTATGTCCTAAGATCATACTCATTGGGCTTATTGAGGTGGCCCGCAACTATAACCCTTTTAAGTTGAAGTTAATCAGGATTTTAAAGAGAGTAAAGTAAATTGTAAAAATGTATAACAACATATGATGAATAGTAAAAAAATTTCTTATTTATGACAGAGGACATATATATTGATAGTGGTTAGGTTGTAGTCGACGTCGTCAACCATGGAACCTGCGGCCACTCAACTTTGTGTTGATCTTGCTCTTAATTGCTCTTACTGCACTTATAATTAAGCCTTGAGTCTTACTCAAAGATGTTGATCAGATTTTGATTATGTTAATGAGGTGTTGTGCAAGGCACTTCTATGCTCACATTCAGCAATTCAACCTAATAAACATTGCTTTTTTGATTGGTCAACTCAAAGTTTTACCTTTTGTGATTTAGCTTTGCTTTAGTCTTGCAGTAACGTGATGATAACTAAGGAACTATAATAGCGCATTTGATTGTTGCCTTTCCTCGCTTTATCCGTAATTTTAAGTTCTTTATGCTTTTGAATTTTGAAAATACCCTGCATATGAATCAAAATATCTAGTTTGCACAATAAAATTAAGAAATTAGGTTATAACCCTAGTGTCATAGTACATGTGTGTGTCTTTACTAATTCTTTCACGTGGTATTATCAAAATAACTTTAACAATAGAGACGAACCACTGTATAAGACTGTAGATGCTGAGTCCCCAGCCCTTTTACCAAGATTTCTATTAATTCATTTGTTAGATTGCGTGTTGCGGATTAAGCCACGTGTCTTAATGATATGTCACTCACGTATTCTGTAAATAATTTCCGAGATGAAATTTTACAAATATGCAACATTGAAATCATTGCGCCATACCCTTTTGAAGGCACTCGGCTAACCCAAGCGTCGACGGGCTTTGATTAGACCCCAACGATTCTAAACAAATTGTATTTTCAATTTTAGGTTCGAGCAGCTCACACCATCATTAAAAAGCTATTTGTATATTTGAGTAGAAGAACACCTCAAATCACTATTGGTCAAATGAAGTTGCAACTCATTAGCCATGAAGAGGCTTTCCTTTATGGTACCATCATGTACACCCAACAATTAACAAGCTCACATGTATGTATGTGTGTTGAACTACAAGTGTGGCCAATAATAAGAGGGATTAGTGATGTGTTTAGAGATGTTAGTTGGAGTAGGAGAAGGGCCACTTCTGTAGGTTGCAACCAATCCATACAAATTGAAAGCCAAAGGATAAAGTGATTGTCAAGCTCTTACTTTAAATGATGGTGACATTATGCCCAACTCTCTCGCACCATATTACGTTGACACATGATGCTTCTACTCAAATCTACTATACTCAATTCTTAATCAAGCATTAAAACTACACTTCCCCACTCTTTTATGTGGCTACTCCCACATGCCCTCTTTTTTACTGGCATGATTCTATGCAAGCATCATGCGATTAACACGAGAGGGCTCAACATAGCACTAATTAAAATTGAGTTTGAAAAGTCAGAGATGCATGCATTAAGAGTGCAAAACAGAGTCAAACTAGTTCTGAGTATTGCAAGAACTAGCTCGATATGACTAGCTTTAAGTCGTGCTCAAATTGAAGCCAAATTTTGAATTCAAACTCGAACCTATAATGCCTTATAGCTCATTGAGAAATAACAACTTGATTGAGATTAGTCACGCAAAACCCAGAATAAAAAAATTAAGCTCAATCAGCCCTAAATCCCAACCTAAGGTGCATATTTTAAACTTGAGTTTGAAATGTTTCTCTAATCTTGACTCACAATCCACCCCTTATACAAACCTGGTCTTATACGACTTTTCAATTCCTTTTATTTTCAACACTATACACCTCCCTCTCTCTCTCTCTTGTTGAAAAAAACCGGAAAAACAAAAACGAAAAACACCATCGTGCACCTCTCTCAAAGCGTTCAGGGCTTTTAGCTCTGTTGTTGTTCGGTTATTACTTTTCTAGAACAGAAAGTAAGCTTACAGTTCTGGAAGTCAGTTTAACTTATTATGTTGACATGAGGTTAGAACACAAGCAGAGGAGCATCATCAGCTTTAACTTCTCTTAGGAAAAACAAATTTACCTAAAACTAAGCTGGTAAAAGAAACAAAACCAGAGACACGTAAGTTTAGGACTACACCGAGAATACTGATACACAAGCTGGTTTGATTGCGTCAAAAATTAGGAACGATATCAAGAAACGAAAAAAATGCAACCAACGTTTATTGACACAAACCTGAGTAAAGGCCGAGTATTTTCGATATTGAACAAACCAGTGACGATAAGCAGCTTTAAGATATAAAATCAAGCCCCACATCCTCGACCAGCTGCAAAATCAAAACCCACATCCTCTACCAGCTGCCCTCTAAGAGGCATTTTTTAAGACATTTAACCATAATTTCCAACGTAATTCAACACTCGTTTAAGCAAAACTATCAACGATATTCATACATCGTTAAATTATTGATAGACAATGTCAAACAGAAATTTGTCCAATACAATGTAAATTAGCTGTCACCATAGGCCTCTCTCTATATAAACCATAGAAAGTAGCAGAGTGCATATGAGGGTGATTTTTCGGACAAGGAGCTACAATTACAGAGGAGTCAAGCCGACAATACCTGCACATTGAACATAAAAGAATATACGTTAATGTCAGAATGAAGATTGTTCCTACAATCTTGTTCAGAACTATGGCTTCTTTTGTCGTCGGTATAAAAAGAGTCATTAAAAGAGAGACAGAAAAAACCACGTGAGCCTGAAGAGACATCTTTACATCAAAATCTGTTCAGATGAAGACAAAGGAAAGCTAGTTTCATGCCCTAGTCGAGGTTAAGGGACTCTTTGGTTGCAGTTACAAGGTGGATAAAATTATTTTGTAACCCTTTGTACCTTATTTGATATCATATTATTAACTTATTAGTGGTGCATCATCCCGCTACAAAGGTCCGTCTCTTAATATTTCTTCTATTAATTATATTCATCCTCCCCCAAGATATATTAGCATAGAGAGATGAAATTTCAATAATGTTTGTCTAAATTGCAATTTATCCTCCCCCAAGATATATTAGTATAGAGAGATGAGATTTCAATAATGTTTGTCTAAATTGCAATTCCCTATAGAAAATGCACTTTATGAAGAAAAATTTATGTCTTTAACCTAAGAGCCACAAACTAGTGAGGACTACCAAATATTTATTAGACACATGAATATACTGTTTTAATGTTACCCAAACTCTATGTCATACTTATCAATCCAAAGACTAATTGTATATTCCTTCAATTTCACAGGGTCACTAATTAACACGGTCAATCCAATACGTCCTACCAAAGAGCCCCTAAGTATAACAAGAATGATACCACACTGGGTTCCTCTTACCCAAAACAGAGAGAGACCTATATGCCCATCACATTATGAGATGTTATGTGGATCTCTAATCCCACACGTTGGTGCAGTAAAAAGCTTTTTCCAGATGCATCACTGTGTGAAAACAAGGTCAACCAAGTACAAGGTTACTTGCACAAGATCCATCACAGTTCCGACTCATTTACTTGAGTGAACGTGTCTCACATCTGCACTTCATCCCAATGACTATGAATGTACAGGATAATCATATAATTACTACGTTTGTAAGTCATTTTCGAGCTTCTTTTAACCCAGTTGCACAAAATACTTTTCCTCTTCCTACCAATACTTCCACCTCTTTTAACAATACGTCGGAAACACCAGCACAAAACAATACACACGAGGACTTTTTTCATACTTTCATCTGTACTATATCTGCCACAGGTTAAATAACATTAAATTTTGTGGCTTTTAACCCTGTTAAAATTGTAGAATTATACGGCTACTATGTCAAATTTCAGGTAGTTCACTTTCAGTAGACACACTAGATAATTTCTCAAATTGAAGTTTGCCCGAAATCATATTCTGCTGTAGCTTTCCAGAAACTACTCTCCAATCTTTACACAGAAGGGTTTATTAACAAGAGTATCAAATCAAACATTTTGTTTCCAGTGGGCCTTCATTCAACATCATCTCTTACAAAGGACAGTTAATAAAAGAGTTGAATATGCAGAAAAAATAAGAAAAGATAGTCAACCTGCTCTTTTACTATCTGCAAAAAGGAATAGAAACTTAGACAAATAATGGTCGACCATATTTTCTAATTTTAGTATCCTGAATACTCAGTAAGGTTTATTATTATGGAGGGAAGAGAGAAAAAATAAATAAATAAAATAAAATAAAATAATAGAAGAAAAAAGAAAAAAAAAATTAGTAAAGGTTTTACAACTTTGCCTATATTTAGATCATATCACCCTTTATTTTCCAGCACTCATGTATAAAAATTCCACTTTGATTGCGGGAATAAATATTTGTTTGTTTGTTTGGAGAAGACAATTTAAGTAATAAGAATTTAAAATTGGTATTCATAAAAAAAAATTATAGCTTCGTATGAACTAGTCTAGCCAATGATGGGTTAATAAGATCATGAGCACAAAATTGACTAATAAGCTTTTTCCATTTTTCAGAATATGATATACAAAAGATTCTTTCAATTATCATCACTAAAAGTTGTTTATACATCAAATGCATCTTAGTATCATTTCTATGTTATAAGCTAGTGATTTAGCTTAACCACATGATATATCAATTTGAAAATTTGCAAAAGCACTTATTAAATGCAGAGTCAAGACTCAACTATAACATGCTTTTCAAGATAATAAAGCAGTAAAGGTGTGAAAGGTTAAGAAGTTGTTGTGATGCCCAAACCCACATGTACCAAAAACCAAGACGTGAATGCCAAAAACTCAAGTGTTTCTAATGGATATGCTTTCCGGGTAAGTTCTTCTTAGCCCAATTTCAGGCTGTAGTCGGTGGATTTAGAGGCAATGAAGATATATAAAGTTTGAGCCAAATGGGTGAAAGAAGTAGATTAAGAACAAAAGGATGCATACCACAAGCCAAACGCCCACCAGCATTGCCAGTAGTAAGACTGAGTTCGTGGCCACCTGCATACCAAGGTATTAAAGTTAAGATGACTAAAAATTATGCGAAAGACAAGGTGGAATATGGTGGCTCTTGTAAAGTAAATGGGTATCATCAATAAACTAGAAATATAAAATTTTACCCTTTCCAAGATCATCCTCAAGTTCATGAACCACAAAAGCTCTCCCAACAACTGAATTAGGACCGCTCAATGGTATCTGCATGTTTTAAATTACAAAGGTTCCATTTACATCTTTCACAATGAGATGAATAGAACGAGACCTCAATACCACAAGCATGTCTGTAGACTAATGTAAAGGCCTAGGATGCAGAAAATTACCTGATTGTCCACTATTTTTGCTTCAGCCACACCTAAATCAACCACATTGCACTCCATTAAAACAATAAAGTGCTATTATTACTAAGACAATGAAAGAAAATTTATCGGAAAAACACACAACAAAATACCCTGAGCATTGGCAACTATGTTTCCCAGGTCACCCGCATGACGAACTTTGTCCTCAGGAGCTCCATGTGTCAGACCATTTGGGTTAAAATGTGCTCCTATCAGCACAAAGAGCATCCATATTTAGAAATCCATGGAGAATCCAATGATAAAGTAAGTATTTCAGCTTTTCTAAATCCCAAAGCACAATAAAGTCCGAACCTGTTGACATACATCCATTTGTTGTGTCACCGTACTCATGCTACAATCCCAAAAGAAAACAGAACTTAGATTTACAATGTCAGCATGCAAAAATTTATTCCAAAATTCATAATCCGAAAAACAGTCCACTAGCTGAAAAAAACACTCACCAGGTGAAACCCGTGTTTTCCTGGAGTGAGTCCAGTCACACGAACATTCACAGTGGTGGGGCCTGAAAAAACCGAAGACACAAGCAGGAAAGTAGCAACAAAGTGTCAGATTACATACACAAGCATACGCGTGTTCATAAATAGACAAGCAAGTATAGGGCAGCGAGCGAATAATTCCTAGATCCCATCTCAAGAAAGGTTGTAAAAGTTAAGCAATTTGAAGCAATCAGAATAGCAAGCCTCGGCTTGAACTCGAGTTAAAAATCTACATATAAAACAGAAGTAAAGGTGTTTGCCGAAAAGACTGAAGGAGAAAAGGATGCTGACCATCGTCTTCCTGCGTGAGAGTGACAACACCCTCGACATTGGAATTGCCAGTGAGAACAGCAACGGCCTTCTTGGTGGCAGCAACGACGGTGAGTGGCTTGGGAGCGGTGGCGGCGGAGATAGATAAGAATGGGCGGATATTTGCCTTAAGAGCGACCCCTTGGAAGGAAGAATGAAGTGAGATTGATGGTGAAGAACCGGAGGAAATCTTGGGGAATACAAGAGAATGGTGGGCTGATGCGGCAGCGGCAGAGAGAACTGTATGTGCGGCCATGACTGCAAGTGCTGCTTGCATCCGATTGGGATTGGGTTGGATTAGGTGATAATGTGAGTGAGGAAGTGAGTCAAAAAGACAAGGGATACTGTGCTTCTAGTTTCTTCTTTGTTGTTAATCTGCAACTTGACCACGTTTCTGACAGTCGCTTTTGCTAAACAAAGTCCATAAAGGCGCTCCATAATTTCTATATCAAATATAAAAAATTGTCACCCCAATGCCGCCGTGTTGACTCCACTCATATATTGAATCATTCAATTAATCGATGCTTAAAAAAAAAATCCGGATTAGGTAAATGTAATTAAAATAAAAATCTCGAAAATGAAATTACAATGATTGTATCGACCAAATTCAAGATCTTGAAATTAAATAGAGAGTAAAAATTATATAAGAAAACTCTCACGTTATAAATCAATCACAAGTATTATTAAAAAACCTGTCATCAAAACCCTATCAAAATGTGTCTAAACAACGAGCCATTGCCATAGTATTACTATTGACAAGTCTAACACTATCATCCCGTAAAGTATGAATTAAAATGAAACTTCTCCAACATTAGCGTCCTATTAGTGCAAATATGTTTGAATCCATAATTTTATTTATACCTTGTACTATTGAACTTATGACCACTGCACATTAAATGTAATAATTACATATATTTTTTGAAGTTTCTTCCTTGCTCTTCAAAAATTGACCAAAAAATACAAATCTGTATGAATAACAATACTTTATAGATATATAGGTGTCAATGATCGGATTTGAATCAAATCATAACATTTCAAACTTGAACCTCAGTGATTAATTTCCAAATTTGATTTCAATAAAATTCGACTTGAATACTAATAAATAATATCAATATAAAAATAAATTTTTATTAAATAATATATCTCAAAAAATCTAAATTTTTGCACTATCAATTATAATGCCACAAATATTAAAATCATACTTAAGAATTTTATTAACATTTTATATACAAGATTATCATTTTAGTAAAAAATATTATTAAAATTTATATTCAGATTTTTAACGAATTGAAGTTCAATGTTATATCCATCCATCTGTTCTAGATTATGAAATATGAGTATTTCTAATTAAATCTGACTATTTGGATATTTCAATCGATTATAGAGTATTTTTTGCACTTCCCAGTTGAACTTTGTCAGTGAGCAGCCCACGGGGCCTCAAATTTAAAGATTGGGCTTTGAAAGAAACTTGAACAAGGCGGCCCATATTTGTACAAACAAATTGATGGAATGATTAATGATAGCATCATAGCAATACGACAATCGAGCTTGATCTCATCCGACCCGACATCACTTTCTGATCCTGGAACTATATTCACCCTCCCTACAGAGACCCGATTTAGACGGTCTTCTTCACGACTTCACCTACTCGGGAGCTGGGAGCGTTAATGGCTGTCAAATCCTATTCCAGAGCTAAAACTTAAACAGTGTAAGAACCCCGCTACCCGATTTCAATGGAAACCCATTCTCACCCAATACGAGTGCTCGTTCGCCCTCCTCCCGCCCCCAGCCTCGCTCTACCTCCCCAGGCACCGCCGCCGCCACCGCCTGACCCAGCGCCACCACCTAAGAACGGCATCGTCGTCGTGGGATTCATTGGGAAGCGCCACCACGACGTGGCGCACTTCATCAACAAAATCATCGACTCCCATGTTTTTGGCTCTGGGAATTTAGACACCTCATTTAGCTATGAACCCGATAAAATCAATCCCGAGATGAATAAATGGTTCGAGAACAGGAAATTAAGCTTTTATCATGATGAGGACCAGGGGATTTTGTACTTGCAGTTCTCCTCTGTTCATTGCCCAGTAACTGAAGAGGGATCACCAGATACGCGGTTCGGGTTTGAGTCAGTTTTCAAGGGGCAGGAGTTTGAGGATCTTCAGGGCTTGCTCTTTATGTTCTCTGTAAGTTTTACTTGTGTGTTTCTTTTTCTATAGATTCTTATTTGCACCTGATTTGTTGGATTAGTTTGAAGATTGAGTTTGTATCTCACTTATTTAAGTAGGTCTTAGTGCATAAATTACAATGCGGCGTTGGTGCTAAGTTTTATCTGAAAGAAAACCAAAGGGGTATACGGATTTTTTGAACTTAGAGATTGGAGGTATCTCATGTAACCTAAAAGAGAGACATTTTGAAACGAAATTTTTAGGAAGAAATGTGTGGGCAGAGAAAATCTTGAAAGTCACTATATTTTTAACTAAAAGACTTGTATGCTGGAGTAGCCTCTTGATCTCGTAAGAGGATTATCTTTAGTAGAAATTCTATTCACAGTGATGCAGTAAGTGCTGTGCAATTTATAACTTATGTCTGATAACACAAAGAGAATAAGCCGTGTTGAAGAATGTGCATTAAGAATTGGTAAGTTAAAATGGAATTCTATCAGGCGCTCTTTTACTTCAGTATGAAAAAGAACTCTTCTAGGCACCGATATTGTGGGATATGAATCCTTGCGTGGATGTTAGTTTATCAAATGATTTGAAGATGTTGAGAGGAAGCTTTTATTTATTTATTTTTGGTTAAAAAACGAGTGGATCTTGTGTATCCAAGGAAATAAGGAAATAATTGAAAGAAAACATTGCGCTTTACGGATGCATGTATCTATATGGGCTTGTTTTGCATGCAATGTGTGACTATTCTAGTAAATATTTGCTGGTGATGAGATTTAGTGATTTAATTTTTGCTTAAAAATTTTTCCTAACATGCATTCTCTAAGATGATTTTAACATCTCATTTTTTCAAGTGGAAAAAATACTCCTTTTCCAATTGCAATATGCTCCCGCTATTAGAAGTACTTGATGACATGGAATCTATTAAATGAAGTAGTAAAGTAGCTTTTCTAAGTTCTGCTGAGTACTGACGATCTATGAAGGACTGCAGTATGCAACTGATTGTGCAATTGTTGTGAAATTGTATTTAAAAGCTAGAAGCATCTTGGAAAACTTCTTGACCTGAGGGTTTATGGCAGTAATAGTCTATCCTTAAGTTGCTATTTGCAGGGTTTGTCTGGCAACTAGATACAAAAAACTGAATGTCAAACTCATTCAATTTGTCTTTACATTCAACATTTTACCTTTTGAAAAAGTTAGTTTTTCCTCTTTACTTTGAATACCTCTAAATGTTCAAATAGTAAGTCATTTGATCGTACTTTAGCGATGCAGGTCTGTCACATAATAATACTTATTCAAGAGGGGTCACGGTTTGATACTCAAATGTTGAAAAAATTCCGGGTTTTGCAAGCTGCTAAACAGGCAATGGCTCAATTTTTAAGATCCCAAAATATGCCAACTGTAACATCTAGGCCACGTTCTTCAGCTCATTCACGAATGCGTGCTCCTGGAGCATCACCTAACAATCCTTCTCCTAGTAAAAGCCGAGGGATTTTAAATCGAAACTCTTCAGCCATTACTGTAATGTCAGGTTTAGTTTCTCATACCTCTTTCTTACCTGGTCAATGTACCCCAGTTATACTTTTTGTTTTTCTTGATGATTTCGGTGAGATTCAAACTAGTGGAAATATGGAAGAGCCTTCAGAGAGCTCCTCGTTAAATTTGTCATCAAGCTTTAACAGTTCGACCAGACCAGGCCTGCCCACAAAGGGATCGGGCTCTGTTGTTGTGCTTGCACGGCCCGTGAACAAATCTGAAGGTGGAGTGAGGAAGAAATTACAATTATCCCTAGAGGCACAAATTCGTTTTTCAATCAAAAAGTGTCGAACGCTTTCAGGGTTTGAAAGCAGCCATGCTGGGCCAAGGAGTGGGGCTCTCTCTAGTTCAGCCCCTCTATTTTCTCTTGATGCATCCAAGGCTGTTTCACTTGTAGATGCTTGTTCAAGTCGGAGTGGTGAATCTCTTCAGTTTGCGATTGGCCTTGTAGAAGAAGTATTAGATGGGAAAGCGACGCCAGATTCTCTTTTGCTTGAAAGCCACCAACAAAATGCAAACAAAGAGGACATTCTCTCTGTAAAGGAATTCATCTATAGGCAGGCTGATCTTCTTAGAGGGAGAGGCGCCTTAGCTGCGAACAGCAACAGTGGCTCTGCTGCTAGTGTTGGCATGTTTGCTGCCGCTGCTGCCGCCGCCGCCGCCTCCGCCTCCGCCTCTTCGTCTTCCTCTGCCTCAGCAGCTTCTGGAAAGATTGTAACTGCACCTGAACTCCCAACATTTGAGATCTGGTCATCTTCGTCTCAGCTCATTCTTCATAGAATTCTTTCTGCAAAACGTGAGTACACGCATGTCACTGAAACCAAAAAAATGCATGAAAGGGATGTTGTTTCCCCACCAGAAGAAAACGTAGCAACTTCTTCCAATCCGTTTGAATCTGCAATATCACATCTGGAGAATTGTGTTGGACTGAACGCTAGATTCTCAACTTTGTGGTGCCAAAAAGCCTTTCCAGTTGCCCTGGAGGTATATTTAGATGGTCTGCCTCCTTGTTATCCAAGTCCTCAGCATGAGGACCATTTAAAAAAGGCCATACGTGTCCTTAACTCAATGGTGAAGGGACCTACCGTGCAACTTTATATGAAAAAATTGAAGGATGAGTGCACATCTATCTGGTGTTCTGGAAGGCAACTATGTGATGCAGTTAGTTTGACTGGGAAAGCTTGCATGCATCAAAAGCATGACATAAAAACTCTTTCAGCAGATGAAATCAGATCTCATTCAAGTGGATTTTTTTACCTACACGCTTGTGCCTGTGGCCGTTCCAGGCAACTCCGACCAGATCCCTTTGATTATGAAACTGCGAATAATACTTTTGCTGATTGTGATAAGCTTCTTCCTGCCGTCCAGTTGCCAGAAGGATGTATTAAAGGACCCATTAAATCATGGAATTTGATCCGCATTGGGAGTGCAAGGTACTATGACCCTTCGAAAGGTTTACACCAGAGTGGCTTTTGTCCAACTCAGAAGTTTCTTATAAGGTGGACTATATTGCTTGAGAAGCTAAAAGAATCAAGTCAGGCTTTGCTTGATGACTCCCCAAAAGTTTCCTTCGATGGAAATGTCAGCGTCGAAACTGTTGTGGATGCAGACGGTCGTGCATCTCGGTTAGGTGCTGACCGAACACAGAATGGAGTTGGGATACAAATAAGAGACTCTTCAGATATGACTGGAAACAGTAATAAAAATTTAAGTGTCAGTAGAGGGTTATCTAACTTTATAATGAGAAAACCATTTTCTGAAGTTGTTGCTGGACCTAGTGCTGCCGACTCAGGATTTCCTCCATTGAATTCTAGGAAACATCCTTTACCAGATGCTGAAAAAGGTGCTAAGCTACATCATGCGCAACATAGGGTTCAGGACAAAATTGGTGAAACTGTCCACAATCAAGAATCTCAGAAGGTTGAGGATATTGTTCCAATTGATGAAGCCCTGAATGATAATGGCACTGCCAGTGATGCCTATAAATATAGCAACGGCTTTCCACGTAATGATGCTAATGTAGGTCCTTTAAATATGAAAAGTAGCAGACAGACTAAAGCTGTCAATTCTATTAAGCATGCTACAATCTATGCGGGATTTGAACATGAGTGTCCTCAGGGACACAGGTTTATATTGAATCTGGATCATCTTAATGAACTTGGTTCTCCGTACTCAGTGCCTGAAGAGAATGTTCTTTCGGTGGAAAATTCAGCCAAAAAACAAGATCCTTCTAAATTTGGTAAAATTGGTGGTCATGGCAGAACCCGACGCCAGTCAAATGGAGTAATTATGGGTGGAGCTAGTGGTAAGACCAAAAACTCAGAGAAGTCAAAGGAGAAAGTGGCCAATGGAAACATGGGTGCAAATAGATCTATGCAATCAACCAGGCAAGGCAAGGATCCAAATGAGAGAAGAAAAGCTACAGATTTTGTTAAAGATCTTGATGTTGAACGTAAACCTTCTACTGTTGATGATGGTGGTAGTGCCTACTCCTTATTGAATAGGAGTTTGCCAATATATATGAACTGTCCGCATTGTAAGGACTCCACGACCAAGAAAGATACGCCAAATATTAAATTTGCAAGCACTATTTCACAATTGCAGAGAATCTTTGTGGTATGCATCCGTTCTTCTGTAGATTACATCCTTGGATAATTGTAACAAGTGTCTAATGATAATGCCCATGTTACCATTGCCCTCATCTGTTCCAGTCACTGCTTTTATAAAAATAGATTTCTTCAATAAATCGAATTCTTGTCCATTTGTTGATATCTGTCTTTGATTGTAAGTTGTTTCCATACCTTTTTCCTTTCATCTATTATAATTTTTTCCAATTGTGTTGAGATAGTCTTCTTCCAACTGGGAAGAAAGACCTATATAGGCTATATTGAATTTGCTTTGGATGTGCAGGTTACACCTTCATTTCCTATCGTGCTAGCTGCAGACCCTGTTATACAGTTTGAGGTATGTATCAGAATTGCTATCTATTGCTGCTAAATTTGTTGATATACTACTAATTACCAATGCTTATTTTCAAAGGCGATGTGGGACTCTGATTTGCGTTTGCGTCTACTTAGTATATGATTTCCTGGTCTTTTAGTTTGTGAATAGTTTTTGCTTTACAAAAGCATAACGCTACTGCTTGCCCCATTTTGAGTCCATGGACAATAGCATTGCAATCTTCTCCACATTCATATGCCCCAACGCCCACCCTCACCCTCCTCTCTTACTAAGGTATCCTGTCTTCTATGAAGTTCTTAGTTTGTTCTGTGTGTTGATCCACTCTTAAGACAGGTTTGAATTCACATGCTGTGCGTACATCTCATGATTAACAAAAGTTCATGCAAGTTATACAACTTTATTTTTTTGGTCAGATTATTGTAAGTTCTGACCTTGACCTTGATAAGTTTGTCCTAATTGCAGTTGTCATGTCTACCACCATCTATTCCTGATCGTGAACAAAAGCTGCAATTCCGCTTGGGTTGCCCGGTGATTCTGCCACCAGACAGTTTTCTCTCTTTGAGGCTTCCTTTTATATATGGTGCAGAGTTGGAGGATGGAAGCCTACATTCTCTCAAGCCTTTTGAAAATCAACCACAACTTACTGCCTATATCATGAAAGCAACAACTTTGCAGGTTGTATCAGATCAAAACAATCTTGATCCAGCATTAGTCACGTAGTTAAGGAAAAGAACTTCTGTTGCTACATCGATGATTCACTTCTCTTCGAGTTTCTAGACTTCAGAAGTGGAGAGTTCCCATGGGTATCAGGTAAATTCTTTGTAATTCGAGTGCAGTTTAATATTTTATGTGCTGATAACTCTTGTGTTTAGAGTTGCAAATGTCTCATTTTCCCCTAAAATCAGAGATAACGTTATTTGCAGCTGACAGAAACTAAACAAAGCATGTTTAACTTACAAGTAGATCCCCTAAAGATGAGGTGGTAGGGAATATTTCATAGATTATTGTGGGGGGTGCAGGGTGGGGGAAGGGTAATGTAATTTTAAACAAGCCCTAATAAATTTTCCGTAAGTTGAACTAACTGCATGAGATGTTATTTTAATTTCCAAAGCATAGGTATTTCTGTGAATAGGCCAAATGTGAGGAATGTTCGGGTAATTCTTGAAAGTTATTGGCTTGTGTAAATCAGCTGTATGGTTTCAGGTTTCCTCATGAAGCTTCTATATGATGGATCCATGGGGTTGCTGGCCTACAATTGTTAAGAGGATCCTCATAATGTTGGTATGCTTTTTGATCCTTGTGAAAATTTTTCAGTACTTCTGTTCCGTCATTAGCATGATGGGTTTATGTTATTTGCAGATGAATGAACTAATGTCATGCCTCAGGCAGCCCTATTGGAGCCTCTGAAACGAGCAGTGCCCTGTTGAGAAATCTTCTTCCGGTCTTCCATATGCCAATGGGCAGGGCTTGGGCAACCCGGAGAAGGTCTCGCCAAGGATTTATTAATGAAAACGAGTCTTTGAAAGCAATGGGGAAATTGAAGTATAAGGGCATTAATGGTTTGGTCTGCTAATTCTATTCGCATTATTACTATTTGGTCTGTCGAGAATAATAAGGTTACCTTTTGATTAGAGAATGTGGTGCTGTCTGAAAACGTCTCGTCTTAGAATTTGCTTCTTTGTTGTCTTGGTCGGTTACTACAGTATTATTAGCTATGGAACGGAAATAATACTTTCATTTGGCACTATGAAAGTCAGTGCTGCGAAATTCTACTAGCGTAGCATTGTTTCTTGTTATTTTTATTTATGCAAGTAAATATAGCACTATATTTACACGTTGATTAATTAATTAATTATTGTTGTTATCATTATCTTTATTACTATTATTGATAGAAACTATGAACATATAGAATTCTTATATCAAGTATCAAATATCATGAAATGCATTCACAGTCAAGATTAAATATAATCACTAAAAAGACAAATAATAGTGGATAAACACAATTATTTGTGGGGCGAAAGTAAGTTTGGAACTACTAAATCACCACCCTTGATGGTGTTATTGGGCCACCACCTAGTTTCATTGGGCGAGCTCATTTGATAGTCTCAAAGTAAACAACAACAACAGGAATGATATGGATCGGGATTTAGAAAGGCACAAAATATTAAAAATGTCTTCAAAAATCAAGTCAATGATCAACCAGGTCGAACGATCAGTGGTTTTTCTTTTCTTCTTTTTTTTTGTTTAATCGAGTTTGTGCAGCCCAACTTTTCAAAAATAGTACAAACCCATTTCAGGAATCAGAATTGTGAATTTTACATCTTATTAGGGTGATGGCATCACGTGGATTTGTATGGATTATACAACCTCGTTGCAACAAATATACCCTCCATGATAAATGTGATAATCTTTTACTATTCACTGGCTCACACTCTATCTAATTTGCTAATTACCTTGCTTTTAAATTTCAAATTGAACTAAGTATCGAAATGTTATACTAGGAATCACCTCAATAAAGTAGTAGTAGGTTGTTTCTTTATCTAAGAGATTGAAATCTTGATCCCATTATTAAAGCACTACACCTGATCTTATCGAATAATAGTAATAAATAACACTAGTAGACTTTTCTTTTCTTTTTCCTCTTTTTTTTTTCTTTTTTTTTTCTTTTGAGAGAATAATGCTAGTTCTATAGCTAATAAATGAGACACCACCTGTTACAATTATTGCTAGATCAATCTTCATCCAATCAAAATTGACTTGAAAACAAGTACTAAATGGACCTGCAAAACGAGCAAATTTGTGGGGAACTGCTTTGAAAGTTCTGACTTAAAAAACAGATTTTGAATAAAGCCAGGCTGTAGAGATCGATGAAAACTCGAAAGTCTTTCACATTATATGATCGAAGAAGGCAAGTGGACATTTTTATTGCCGTTCGTTAAGATTTATTAATCTCCACGAATTTTAGAACTTATTTTTTTATGCAAAACATATCAGATTCATTTGTAATTAAATGTGATTTGAAATTCCAAAAATAAAGAATTCTATGGTATTATTCGATAATGATATAAATCCATAATCAAACCATATCTTAACTTCAATTTTAAACCACACGACAATTCTAACTCTATCTAAATTTTTAAATAATTTTGATTGTAATCTCCAACTATATTGAATCAGTATATTTAATTTCAGGTTCGCCCGCTTCATCAAGCTATAGTCTATGAATTCTTAATGCACAAGAAATCCTATTCGTTAATCCCAAGTTTCACATGCTTAAACCTACGTTAAACACATTAATCATTTCTTAATCCCTAGCATAAATTAATCTCGTTTTTCGTTTATCACAAGGGGTAGATCTAAACAAGATGAAAGAGGGATTGTTCTCAAAAATACCAAAATTAAATTTTGCATAGAAATAAACGAGTCATATTATTGATAGGGGTAATGATCTTGGGTAGGCTTCACTAAAATTATTACAAGTACGAACAAGTCGTTGGGCCTTGTGGAGATCATGTCGCCAAGGGAATCTCCTTATCTATATTTATATGTCCCCTTTTTGGCTATTAATAATATATACTTGACAGCGTAATACTTGATGACCTCAAATCTAAATAATAATTTGTTTTCCCCCGTTTTTTAAATCATTAATTAATGTGTCGCAATTTTTTGCTTAATGGAATGGATTTCCGTTGATTCGATTTAGACAGCCCGGTATTGATTGTTGAGGTTACTTCATGTCAAAATAATATTTCTTTTTTATTTCAAATTATGAATACATATTAAATAAAAAAAATATCTTTATAAAACATAAAATTATAGATATAATACACTTGACATATATCCACATAATGAAATAGAAGATCAAACATGGAATAGAATAGAGATGCAAATTAGATTCGAATTTTATTGAGGACATAGAGTGGATTATGGGTTGACGGTGGTTGGCTTATAATGCTGGTCCAAAGAGATCAAACATATTGTGAGTGTATTATGGACTGACAGTTGCTGACTCATAATGTTGGTCCAATAAGATCAAATATATGGTGAGTGTATTATGAACTAGCAGTAACTAGCTCATAATAATGGTCTAATAAGAAGTAGAACTTTATTCACTTGTATATTAGTGGAACTACAATGCTCAAGCTAGATTTAATTTATGCAAACTTTGGCAAAAGAAATATTTCGTGACGGTTAGGTTCTCTTACTTAAAATAGTCACATCATGTTCTATCTATCCAGCCCTTTTCCTACATAAAAAATAGAGATTCAAAGTGCCCTTTAACTTCATTAAAAATGCCAAGAGGTGTGCTCCAATAAAATTGGAGATTGGATCAAGGAAAGATGGGATTGAACTTTTCATAAGAGAAGCTTATAACCATCTGCGCACTTTTTTGAAAGATTTGAAGCCTAGAGTGGTACAAAATTGATATAATTCCTTTCTTCTGAGTGTTCTAGATGAGGCTTGATTTCTTAAAATAATTCTTTTTACCGTTTAGCTATTATTTAGAATTAATTATGTGATATCTTTAACTTTCAATAACTACTCTAGTTGAGGTATTTGTTCAAGTGATAAAGTGAATATTTCATTATCCTAAAAATCCCAAGTTTTACTTACACCAATTTGTGGTATAGTTTTTCTACTATATGATAGGTTATCGAAGATTTTTTTTATCGTATAGTAAGCTGTTGAAGATTTTTTTAATATTGTATTGATTTTTTATTGTTAATTATGTATTATTTCAATATAATAATTGCTTCTTTT
>JACFYI010002230.1:1764927-1782807 GCA_014898755.1 Handroanthus guayacan
TTAAACTAACAGATTGCATCTAATTTTTAAATAATTATATGTTTTTCTGTGCAATTGATGAGGAAAATGCCTAGCTAAAAAAAAAAA
Source organism: Handroanthus guayacan (assembly GCA_014898755.1). NCBI lineage: Eukaryota > Viridiplantae > Streptophyta > Magnoliopsida > Lamiales > Bignoniaceae > Handroanthus > Handroanthus guayacan. The sequence goes on from JACFYI010002230.1 coordinate 1,765,015, forward strand.
CCGGCTACCCTTCGTCCTACCAAAAAAGGAAAACAATTGGATGGAACGGCCCCCCTTTATTCAATGTGGTATTAAGTCTTTCTGAGAATGGGCTGGCAGTTTCAAATAATTATTTTGGAATAATTGCCTCAACACCCTCAAGGTTTGCATAATTATTGTAACACACATTAAAATTCAGGTAATTATCATTACATCTTCTATCGTTGATTTAAATCATTTAATTAAAGTATAATTATAGTTATACTCCAAAGCTAACACATAATTACAATACATCTCCTCGTTTAAGAGATTTACTTGTAAAAATTTTCAGGGATTTTGAGTTTGGTTACCACTTGCATCTATAGGTATATTTTTAACAGAATATTTTTAATAGAATAATAGCTTTGTTTAATATTTTTTATTACATAGTAGTTTTATGAGATGATTTTTCTTGTGAATCATTGATCCTCAAATTTTATTAATGTTATATATGGTGTGATTATTGGATTATACACTAATTATTTCTCAGAAGAGAAAAGAAAAACAATTATGAAATACCACTAGTCCTTGAAATATTATAATCATCCCCCACAATTACGAACTGCCGTGATAATTTGTAAGAAATTTCATGCCACCGTGGGCGAAGTGAGATTGAGTTTTAACAAAATGTCGAAAGCAATTTTGTTCGTTGTAGGAAATAAAAATTAAATTTTAGCAAAGAGTATATATAATATAGAATATTAAATTTGAGGGACGGCTGGCCTACCAGTCCCGCCACTAAGCCCTAACTCTCCAGTTGCTAAATATATATAAAATATATATGTATATTATGATTTTCCAACTTTAAGCATAGGTGATGTCGTGATGAAGGTAATTTATTAATAATTATTATCCTCTTAAAGATGCTATTGTTTGTAATTATAACGTAGGGTTGTGGGGAAAAAAAAAAAGTCAATTATATTTGCAAATAAATGCAGAAAAAATATAAGTTCAATTGCTAAAAGCAGATAAAACATAAAAGACAACAAGAGATCCAAATTCAGTCGGTTTCAGAACCACTGGTCAAGAGTTAATTGGCTCTAAATGTGTTGTGGGTTCAAATTGGACCAAGTGGGACAGGTCCTGAGTCTTTCCGAATCCATTCATATCCGCTTTATTGTCATTCCTAAATCTTATAAATTTCTTTAAAGACAAGTTAAAAATTCTTAACTTATTTTTAAAATATTTACTAACTCTTTTTTTGTTTTTCATTTTAAATATGAAATTGTCATTTATAAACTACATATTCCTATTTTATTCAAACAATTTAAGAATTTATATTTGAAATAAGTTCTAACATTGATGTATCATTAAATTGTCATGTCATATTAAACTTTTGTCTTGAAAAATGCTTCACATGGTGAAAGGACAAAGAGCAATTTTATAGACTATTTCTAATTTCTTGATCTTTTTGACGTGAAATGATCGATGAACATGAAAGAACTACATGTTTGGTAAATGATGCCAATAACTTATAAATTATTTCAAAATTCTTAATTTTTTAATGTTGCGAAAGCCTTAATACAATCAAATATATTATAGAATTTTGAAATTATTTAATAACATACAAAAACTTATAATAAATAAATTAAAATGAATTAATGAAACCCTCACTTCAATTCGTATAATTGTGAAAAAAGAGAATATGGAGTTCTCGAGCATTCCAACGCAAGATGAATGATTGGATGGTGACTGAAAGAGGTATGGGAGGGACAGCCGCTCCAGTGGTCAGGATCACACAGACCATGTGACTTGGCTCTTATCCGGTACGTACACGTGTCACTATATTACGTTTCAGATCACTGCTTAGCTGTAATAACTGGTGTCACTGGTCCCCCGCGCCCAACCTCTCGACTCCACCGCATAGTATTATACCTTTTCTCTTGGACAAGAAATAATATGGTCACCAGACTAAGATTTTCCCATGGCCTATTATGTCCTTGGAGTAACTATGGATTATTTCTTCCTTAATTTTGCACATCCTTCTGGAAAGTTAACCTTTCATGTTCGTATTTGAAAGTATTATAAAGAACTATAGCTAGTGCTCATTAATATCTTTTTGCATTAATGATTCATCTTCTTCCTAATTTAATTAGAGACAGCACTTTAGAGATGTTAAAGAATTTTTCTTTCAAAAATTCAATTAAAAAGCGGGTTTTGCTTGTAAAGAACTTATATATATATATAGTGGTTTAGGATTGAATGGACATTGCTATTATGGTGGACATCGTTATTTTATTTAGATATATATTTAAGTAGAATATAAACACCTTTTATCCAAGTTTAATATGAATTTCTTAATTTCAATGCTTTATATATCTGGACTTTAAACTTCTAACTCTTAATTTCTATTTGACTTTATATGAGCTTCCTCAGCGTCACGCTAAGGAGTTTTGAATGCTTTATAAATTTAATAATTTTATTCAATTTAACTTGTTTTTCCAAATAATTTATTTTATGCAAATTTGTATAACAATTGGATAAGATTTCATCGAGTAGTTAATCATATATTCATATTATATTTATTTGGTGCTTGCATTGAATTATGTTTCAATTTAAGTGGGTTAATAGCTGACCATATAAGCCAAATAATTGATAAAGTAGCAAACAATTTTGTCAAAATGGGGACCTGCTCATGCCCATCAATATCCATTACTAGTCATTCCTGAGGCTAGAGCAGGTGGAGCAGTTAATGGTATTGGTGTTGATAAATTTATTGTGGACTTTAAAGTTTGATCCAGACCATATTATTTTAATTAATATATTAAATTTAATTATAATTAATTAAAATATGCATGGTTATATTGACATCTCATTTTATGTTATTATTATTTAATAATTCCAAACTTACTTGAATATATCTAAATAATGGATCAACGCTGAATTTACAATTTAACCATAAGTGTAGATTTTTGGATCAGAAAGGGTGTTCAGGGCTGACAGGCTTTGGGATTTGAGTACCCTGTGATTATGTCCTAAACAAGTGATTTGACCAAAAGGGTGTAATCGTCTGCTGGACAATTTCACTCTGGCAATAGAAAAATCGCATTGGCAACATCATCGTCTATGATTGTATTCCCATCCACCGGGAACCGGATGGACCAGTTCCCACTAAAACCATGCACGATTCTCCAGTATAAAGAGTACAATCGCATACACTCAAATGTCGCGCTTTCCATAATTCTGTGGTACTTAACCCTACGTTCTTGTTCTCCATTCTCCGACCATGCCAGGCCCGAACGACTACTTCAACGTCCCTCTCCGCCGCGTTGCCATCGGCAACCAAGATGAGTTCCGCCAGCCCGGCGCCATCAAGGCAGCGGTGGCTGAGTGCATCAGCACCCTAGTTTTCGTCTTCGCCGGGTCCGGTTCCGGCATTGCCTACAATAAGATCACCGGCAATGCTCCCACCTCACCTTCTGGCCTCATCACGGCCGCTGTCGCCCACGCTTTTGGCCTGTTTGTCGCCGTCGCCATCAGCGCTAACATTTCAGGAGGCCACGTCAACCCAGCCGTCACCTTCGGTTTGTTCATCGGTGGAAACATCACGCTCTTCCGTGCTATTCTGTACATCATTGCTCAGCTTCTTGGCTCCGTCGTCGCTTGCCTTCTCCTTGCCTTCACCACGGGCGGCTTGGTAAGATAATGATCTGTGAAAAAAGTTTTGTTCTAATAATCTTTTTTTCTGACAACCTATTTTAATCCGAGTGTCATAACGTTAAAATGCAGGAAATCCCGGCATTTGCCGTGACTGGTGTATCAGTATGGAGCGCCTTCGTTTTCGAGATTGTGATGACTTTCGGGCTTGTGTACACCGTTTACGCCACCGCCGTCGACCCAAAGAAGGGTGAAATCGGCATAATCGCACCCATTGCAATTGGTTTCATCGTCGGAGCAAACATCCTCGCCGGTGGAGCCTTCACCGGAGCATCCATGAACCCAGCGGTGTCATTCGGACCTGCTTTGGTGAGCTTCACCTGGACCCAACACTGGATATACTGGGCCGGGCCTCTCATCGGCGGTGGCCTCGCCGGCATTGTCTACGAGATCTTCTTCATCAGCCACACCCATGAGCCGATATCGGAGTTCTGAGAAAATTTTAGTTGGATCGATATGTATTATGCCACTGTTTGATGAGAAGTACTTGGATTTAGTTTGTTGTTTTATTGAACTTTGAATTGGTCACTGTGAAATCTGAATTGCATCTTCTGTACTTGCACGACTTCTGTTCTATTTCCAGACGGTTTATTTGTCTGGAGGTCAATATATGTATCTTTTCCTTTTTCTCGTTGTTAAGTCAATTGTTTCTTTCTACTTTTAGTAATATTGATAACTGCCAAACTTTGCAAAATTTCATATATCCAAATAAAATATATGTTATTAGATAAACATATCATGTAATAATATTTAGTGAAATCATGATAGTATTATGTATACGTTATAATTATTCATAATTTGGTCCAACTGGATAATATGACATTAGCTTGTTTCTGGATGTAAGTTTGTGATATTACCTAATTCTATTTTGCAATAATGAGTGGTTGGCAAAAGGTTTCTCCACCGATTAAAAGAAATTTAAATTTTAATTGAGATTGACTTTGATCGAACTAAAGCAATACATATCACGAGTGATATATATTAATTATCATTTGATTAACATAGTTTAATGAAACAGATCAATCATGTAGCAAATATAATAAAATTGAGTGGAAATAATTCAGTTCAACCAATTTTCATCAGGAAAAGAATTTTGTTTTTTCGTTTTTTTGTTTTTTTTGATTATATTGAGCATTATGAGCATATTTATGGAATTTTATGCATACACGTGGTCTGGCTTGGGAGTTATCTACATTGTTCGCATATGAAAAAACTTCCATTTGTTGGAATCTAATTCTAAATCAATTTGCTTCCACAAAAAATTTAAATTAATCACTTGATAACAATGATGATTGTGACCATATGATAAAGTCATGTTTGTCGAGTTCTACTATGTATTTAGCTTAATAAAAAGAAAGATTTTTTTGCTTTTTTTTTATTTTTTTATTTTTTATTTTTGGGTAAGCGAAAGGAATTAGGCAATACTCGTGATATCGACGTCCTCCCACTTTGTTATGTTCGTACTCTCATATTCAACCATGAATATATTCTATACCTAAATTAATCAGCGTAAGCAATGACTCGTCAACGTAGCACTACTAAGGGCCTAATTTAATTTACAGAACCGTATTGGTCCTCGTTCAGGCCAAAATTAATTGAAAACAAAATTGTGACTAATTAATTTCGTTTTTACTTTTCAATTTACACCAAGTATGATTTATCTTGTGCATTATATTTGGCTACAGTTTATATTTTATTATAAATAAACATTGTTAAACAAATATGAAATTATAAATTACGAACACCTATGTACTTCTAAAGCAAAGCATATCATAAAATATAAATTAGAAAGATGTGGTGGCAATATGTAGGTATACTCGCACTATTCTAATAAATAATGAACAAGGACCATCATTATAGTCTATAATGAGTTCGGTGACTTTTCTACCTTCTGTTGCCCCGAATATATTATTAAAAGTGTTAATTATGCCGACAGATGTTATTCAACAACCAAATCACGTTAATAATGAACAATAGTAAAAGATAAATATTAGAGCTTAATAAAATGAATATAGTCATTTTCAATTTTTTAATTATATGTTCCTATGATGTAACATTACCTAGTGATTTTTAAAAAAATTTGACCATAAAATTTAACTTATTCGTAATCTATCATCATATATTAAAACATTTAATTCATTTTTATAAGTAAATACATTAATATTAACCCATCAAAAAGAGTCACAAAAGTTTAGTTAACCTTGTCCATTATCATAAAAACAAACAGGAGAAATTTTGTGAAAGAGAACAAAATTAATCTGAGCTTTTTGCATGATACCCTCTATGTTATATCTAATTGGTAAAACAAACTCTATCAAATATTAATTAGCAAGAAGATCCTATTCAATTCCATCAAAGAGGCTCGTTTTGCAAAGTTATGAGTAGAGTAGTTTGTTTCGCAAGTGATATTTTATTTTATTTTTTTCAGAGGAGATACCATTAATACGTCTAATTCTTAACATCAGTACATCAAATCAATAACTAATAAAAAAATCTCTAATCAAACTATTATACAGTAAAAAATATAACTAAACTACTGTTTAGTATAATAAAATGCTCTATACCTGCACGTATTCGGGGAGAATCGAACTCATGAATCCTAAAACATCTAATTCAACTCATTCTAAAAAATCATATCTTAATTTGATTTTACTAAAATCGATATTTAGTGTTACTCAAGAAAAAGTGAGAATATTGCATTTTCCGGACAGGAGAATCAACATTAGGATATGCTTGTGCCTTTCATTGTGTCTAGATTGAGGTAACATATCCTGTCTATTCTGATTAGGCTCAAAGAAGAAAAAGAGGGAAAGAAAACAAAACAAAACAAAAAGAAAAAGATCATTTTGAAACGTGAAACTGTGAAAGAGAACTGAAGATCTTCCCTCCATTAATGAATGTCGGCAAATTCGATTATTTCAGAAAAATCCAAAGGTTAAATTTGGCATATGGGTTTACGGACAAAAGATGGAATTTCACAAATCCTTTCACATGTTTAAACAAGCTTTGTTTGATTAATTATTATATGTTACAATAGTTTGTGACAAGTGTATCACACTATCATTGCGAGGAAAGTTTTAGGATACTAGTTTTGTTTATTTAATTGGTAGATATATTATGAGATTAGAAATTTTAGTTATTGTCGAATCTTACAAAAATTGACTGAATAGTGGATTTTAACCTAAAAATCATAAGAAAGAATTACGATTGTTAAGGTATATAAGAGTCGATATTTAAATCGGTAGAAGTTATGACAAAAATGTCAAAAGTATCTTTTCACAATTTTTCAAAAATCATATATTTATGTGGTCATAATTGAATAATTTATGATAGTTGTTGAAATTGTCTTTATTAAGTTTTGGTGGCTTCATGTGTCGAGTACTCTATATGCATGTGATCACTTACTGATTGTCCCAGTGAATTCTTGTTGAATTGAAAGAATTATATTTAAAAAAAAACCATAAAATATTTAATTATTATCATTTTAAATAATTATGTTTTGTACTTCACATTGTATATTTTCTAAAAAGGAAAGGAAGAAAGTTATTTTATTATTATACTTTTTTTAAAAAAATATATATTTGATTACTGCACTAAATGTACAAGTTGTAAAGTGCCCATAAGTTGGAATAATTATTAAATTAATAAAAAGTGAAGCGTATTCTGAATTTGAAACACCTTTCCATGCATAGTGAGCACGTGAACCGAGATACTTTTCTGGATCGGTCCATTTACGAATGATTGGAGAGCAAAGTAACTGCTAAATCCGGCGAAGTATAATTCTTTTTTCTTCGGTGAAAATCCAGCAGAGTGTATAATTCATTTTCAAAAGCTCAGCCACCCATATGATAAGTAACATAAAGAGATTCCACTCAAGCACGACTCATCTATGTAATCACAATTTCATGAGCTTTGATTAATGCACATATTTCGGATCCAGAATAAGACAGCCTTCATAGCTGTATCAAGGGTTTGTAGTGCTTAGGATTTTACAAAAATTATGATTTTATCAAATATGTTAAGTAATAATCGGTATAATTCTGTCTTATATCACAATTTTCACAGGTAAAATTTTTTTATTAACAAATAATAGCAAATGTATATATAATCAAAACAAAATTCTTTTAAAAAGCATGTTGCCAATATTTCTTGCTACTGTGCACGTGTTATTAATTATCATTAATAGTCATGAATTAGTATAACTATTAAGTCATTGATGTGACGAAATAAAATTCTTGTCACATAATGAAAAATAAAAGTTCTTCTCACTCACTCAAATGTACTAACCATAATTAAGAACTTCCATGCAAAATGCTTATGGGTGTGTTTTTTTTTTTTTTGGAAAGACATGATTATTCGATTATACACCAATATCATTGCAATATTATATTTTAAAGACCAAATATATGACTAAATACAATCTAAACAATCTAAACTATCATTCAGTAGATAAAGACTATCATACGGTAGACAAAATACCCACGAGTTGCTGGTGAGACTCGAACCCTATATCTCAATTATGAAAAGGTAGAGGCGATGTCACTGCATTCAAAGGAAAGTGGCCTTATGGTATGTTTTTCAATAACATCAAATATGGCATCAATTATCGAAAGGAACTGGAATAAAAAGTATTCTAGCATTTTTCAGTTCAAAAATTCTATTTGATGGTTTTTGTTATATGAGATTAGGGGAAAAAAAAATCCAATTGATTATCATTGAATACTTGTTGTCCCTCGTCAACAACGACTTTCATACTATCACTTAAATATTTTGGGATAATTACCTCAACATTTCCTGAGATTTGGTATAATTATCAAAATACTCCTAAAGTTTGAATAATTACCATTACACTTCCTGAGATTTGGATAGTTACTTTTGATTTTCCTGAAAATTTTAAACATTTACAAGTAGACCATGTGAATAAAGGGGTATAATAATAATATATGCATGCGTTAAGAAAGTATAACTGTAATATGTGCATAAATTCAAGGGATATAATTTTAATTATGCATTAGCCGAACTGTATAGCAGGGGGTGTAATAATAATTATTTAAATCTCATGAGATGTTTTGGTAATAATACTAAATCTCAGGAAGTGGAGATGTAATTATCCGTACAATTTTTCTAGTAATGCTATTCTTTTGTTCTTCTTTGGTAATAATTAATAAACATCTTACTATGATATCAAAACGGATCCCAGCATGGAATGAAATATGTCATTTCCAAATCTAAAACGCGGTGAGACAATCAAAAAGTAACTACGAGAAAACTTAGACCACAAAGTCCAAAAAAACCTCACAAATGAACCAAGACGCTTTAAAAAAGGAGGGAATGTTAAGTGTTAACAATGGGTGTCAATTTCAGGCGTGATTACATTCATGTGCAATTAGCAAAACCCCACGCTGCCCAAATTAGGGGAAAGCGACATGGGCTTTTGCTTCACATGGTGTGGGGTATTGTGGATTCGACCAAAAGATGAAAAAACAGATAATTTGAAACAAAAAAATAAAAATTTACCCCACTCCCACTCTGTTTCTGTCCTGGTCATAAAGTCTGCAGGTCGGCTGAGCTTCAAGAAGAGATCGCTGGCCCATGCTTGTTTTATGAAGTGGATCGACCTTTCAGAAAATTTTGAATTTTGAAAAAGTATATCACTAGTACTCGTATTTTATTTTATTTTGTCAAAAAGTAGATCTAGGATGTCATTTCCGCCGAATTGTCTGATTATTTAGGATTTCGAGTGAAAAAAAAAAATAAATGAAAAATTGGAGTTCATTTATAGTTCATTGCAAGATTCAAGTGAGGCTCCAAGGTGGCGCTTCCAATTGATTGTTAAAAGTACTTATTTAATTATAAATTACTGAAAGCTGTTTTGAGTATTTGGAAATTTTGTTTTTGTTGTAAGTTTTTTAAAATTAATCAACAATAATTTATAATTTCATAAGTAGCCTTGGAGCTGTTGATGAGATGATGTCAACTATATTTAATAAAAGTATGTGATTATGATTCTAAACACCATCACTTTTTTTTTTTTTTACTTACAGTGAATTATTTGATAATTTCTAAATATCAAATATTTTTAAATATAATATACTTTTTTCAGCTTTCAGCAAAAATAGGTGATTATACTTTTGCATAATTGATTGCAAATACGACCTAAGTGGCTCAACGTTGGGGGAAAAAAATGGATATCAGGCACGTGAGGCCTGTGGGTGCTTTTGTTGTGTGCTTTGTCTTAATATAGGATTATTCTTAGAATAAGAAAGATTTAGGTTTCATTTCCAATATACAGGGGTAAAAAATATTTAACCCAATTTTACAAAGATGTAATATATATATTTGAGATATAAGAAAACAATGTGAAGTCATTAATCATTAATCGTCGTTCTTTAGTTACTAGCGTCTAAATATAGGTCACTTTTACCTTATTGAGTTCTTTTTTCTTTTCTTTGCTTTGCTTTTTCATTTTTTAATAATTTCAAGTTAGAATCCATCATTTGATATGTATTATGAACTCCATAACAATTGACACATAAATTATTGTTCCTTTAACTGCTCATGATTGATTTATTACCTGATCCAATAAAAATGCTTATAATATATCTTGAAGTATATATCAATAATAACGTCAGACGCTAGCTAGAAAAGAGCAATAGATGTGAAAATAAAGAAAATACGAAAAGAAATTGAAATATTTTTTTGGCTGGATGTAAATTTAAAAAGTTGCTTGTTTTTTGGGGTTTTGATAAATTTCATGGACTAGTAGACCTTACTCTTGTTAGAGGTGCACCCTTGTTTCAAAATATCTATTTGTCATGAAAATTTTGGAAGGGAATTCTAAAAATTCTGGCTTCCATCATTTTCTCATGAAGATGATCCATGGATTACCTCAAACCATATGAGAATTTCACAAATCATATGAAATTTGGATAACATATATATGTCGTACATTGCATTTATTATTCGAGCAATTCAATGCCAAATTGGATTCTAATAGAGGGGAGAGAGTATATAAGATAGCGACATGATTTGTTGATGAGTTGTATTTCATGACAAATGACTTGGTGTATAAATTGGCATAGATTTGAATGGAGTTGAGATCGAATTTAAAATTATTGAACTTGAGAGTTTTTATATACTTTTAAACCAATCGAGTTTAAATATATTGAAGTTGAGATGAACATAAGGTTAATTCAAATAATCTAATATTTTTATACATATTTGATCTTAAACTAATTAACTCGAATTTGAATCATGTTTTGAATTTTAACAAATTGAAAAAAATTGTCATCATCTCTAGAAAGTATATCTCTTTCTCATGGGAGCAGATAACCTCCCCATTTACTCAATGGAAAATATTTGATTTGTTAAATAAAATTAAAATCAAGGTATTATCAAGAAAGAATACCCTATGTGCGAAACGTTAACCAATCTAGAATAAATTGATAGAAGTAGAACACATGCCATCATCATGCTTTATAAATTGAGTTCAGATATACTTTCAATGTTCATGATTTATAAATCAAGTGCAAATAAACTTTTAGTATTCAATCTCAAGAATCCAAGATTAAGTTACTTTAGGTGTTTTTCAATCTTAATTGAATTATTCAATAAAAGCACTTATGTATGTGCTGAAGCTCTTTTGGTAAAGTAATATTGACCTCCTCATAAAATTATTCCTTAAATGAAAGTCAGCATTCAATCTCCCGCTCAAAGAGGAGAAAAAAATAACCAAGAAGAATTATATGCAAGTGATTCCTGATTTGTTTAATTCGACCCAATTTATTGTAATTTTTCCTTGGTATAATTACCTCGACATCCTGTGAGGTTGGCATAATTGTGAAAAGATCATATGAGATTTGAATAATTACAATTGCACATCCTACTATTAGTTTAACTGACAGAAAATTTAAAGAAGCTCTTATAATATTACAATTACATCCCTTAAAAACTAACATATTGGCTAAAACACAAGAAGTCTACTAATAATGTTACACATTTACGTTAATTTTTCCATCAGCCGCTCAATGATTGGGGTGTCGTGATAGTTATTTGAAATCAAAGGGTGTTGAGGTAATTACTCTCTTTTTTTGTTTTTTTATAGGAAAAGGTGATTATCCCTTCTTCCAATTGAGTCAGTACTTCAATTAATACAGGCACGGAAGCCAGCAGGCCCATTTGGTGGCTCATTCCGACAACTGTAGGTCCCACCCTCCAGTCGGAGTTGACTGTAATGATTGGAGGGTTGCAGTTCGTATCGTGTGCCCTCCTAACTCAAGAATCTTAACGGGCCTCGAGATTCAATTATCATGTGCCCTATTAACCCAAAAGCATTTTAATGGGCCTCAAAATTTAAACCCAAATTTTATAATGGGCCTCATGGGTTTTACCGGATTCAATTGTTTATTGGGATATAATGAAGTCCATTGAGGCGATCAAAACATCAATTACAATATTTAATTATAAATATTAATTAATTAATGAAATAAATAGAAAAATTCTAATGGGATTTGAGCCCAGAGTTTAATTTTTAGCATCTCAATTTTTCAAGTGGACCAAAGTTTCATTCACATGCTGATTTTGTAATTTGACTAAAACTCATTCGCCCAAGATAAAATGGGAAATTAATTCTTATTTATTATTTGACTTCTTAACAGTTAACAGGCATGAGTTTGAATCACGCCCGAGGCGTTGACATTAATATACTTTACTGTAATTAATTATTAATTAATAATATTAATTATGTTGTTAATTGATATGTAATACAATAATACATATAACACGATAATAACATTTTATTTGGAATTCATCCCCCGAATCATCTTTTAAGTTTAAATCTTTCGGTCCAAACACAAACCTAAGAAATCATTACAAGTAGTTCTCTAGAGAAACCAGCTTTTCTGCCTATAATTTGGCTAAATGGGCCTCTATATGTGATTGGGTAGAGCTTGTCCCCTTTCACAAAATTCCCAATTTTTGCTTTTGTGATGAAGGGCAGGCCCAAATTGATTTTTGTAATTCTCTTGATTGATTTATCTTTTGAATTTACTCATTAAAAAAAAAAAAAGTTCTCTTGAACAAGCAAATTAACAATTTTTAATTAAAAAGAAGAGGTAAAAACGGGGGAAATGATTATAACGTTTCTTGGAACAAGATTCTTGGCTCATTTTCCCTCTGGACATAAATATATTCAACCAACACCAACCCTTTTACTCGATGAATCTAGTAGACTGTTTCAGGAGACCCTAATCAAATGACTGTAGATCGAACCCATCTGATTTTTACAGTACTTCCCATAGAAAAATATTGAATTGGATGCCAAAAGAGAAGGAAAAGAAATTATATTAAATTAAAATAAAGTAGAAGAACCTAGATTTCAAATGAACAAATTCAAACTTGAAAAGGATTTTTCTGATTCTCGAACAATGAGGGGGCAATGCGATTGAGTAGATGCATGGTTACATATCAGACCGGATCCTCTGTTCCATCTACTGTTCCGGTTTATGGATTTTCGCCACGTGTCCACTTGACGGAAATTGGTAGGATTAGAGAAGATAATCCATGTATGAACAAAAATAATTACACGCATGGATTAATCCTCAAATTAAACATAATTTGGCTCTGTTGTTACTCCGAAAAATAATTAATGATTACATGATAACATAATGCAACAATTAAGATCAGATGAATTTAAGCAGGTTGTGATGTTTCAAACTCAAATCCCTGATTAAGAAAAATGCTGGCAACCCACAGCTTCAAATTTGGTAAGTCGACGTCCATCTCTGGTTCCATTATCTGCTTTTTCATTAAAGAAAAAGAATAAAAATCAATTTAATCAGATTCAGTGAGCCAAAAGAGAGTTGATTGCAAAGATACTCGAATAAACTTAAATATCTTGTAAATTCATATGTAATATATTTTGTCTCTGGAGATGATATAACTTATAAAAGTATTTGAATAAAATAATATTGAAATTTATAAGATGCTAAATCTTAATTCGAAAATGAATTCTTGAAGTGTTTGGGTAAGATTTGATTTTTGAACTTATAAGACATTGATAATAATAATAATAATAATAATAATAATAATAATAATAATAATAATAATATAATTATTATTATTATTATTATTAAAGGAATTTGTAATATTTATCATATTGTAAATAAGTTAGGAACATCTTATTTCTTTAAAACCAAATTTATAAGAACGTAACATCTTATAATCAGTTCAGAAGTTCATAAATTTATTTTTAAATTTTACACTTTACGATACACGTACTATTACCCCTTTTGTTATGTTTTCGTTTAAACTTTTCAGAATAACTTATTTTGATATGTTTGATATGATTATTTTAAAAATACTTAAAAAAGGGCAAAAAAAAAAAAAAAAAAAAAAAAAAAAAAAAAAAAAAAAGAGAAAGAAAGAAACACCCTTATGTGATGGAAATTAAGAATGCTTACATGCAAAGTGAAGGTGAAAACATAATTTTGAGCTGAAGCGGTCAAATTCGAGCTCTGAACATGGAAGCTTCCCAGGGATTCTGCTGCTTTGTAAAGGGAAACAGCAACACCTCTCTCTTTGTTTGACACAATTCTTACATAAAAACCTCTTTCCTCTACTTGGAACACATCCACCTGCACAATTAAATATTATAATGAACTAATACTCATACATAATATTATATTCCTCTTAATAAAAGAATTTGTGACTTAAATATTCAAAAAAAAAAAAAAACCTTAAAAATTTTCTTGGATGTGGGATAAAAATTTGCAGCATCAATTTTCTTGGAATTTTGAGTGGTTGATCTCCCATTATATTTGTCCCTTTCCTTCAAAGATGACTCGAGACTTGAAATTTCACTTTTGAGCTTCTTGGCTTGTGTTTGTAGGTCTTGCAAATACAAAACGGCGTCGCCTACTATAGAAGCTTTGTCCATCTGCAATTTATATATACATCCATCATCTATGCACCAAATTAATTAATTAAATAGCTGATTTTAGTGAGTGGAATTAGTGTAACATTTTATGTACAATAAAAGTTGACATTCATTAGTACTTGCAATAATATGTCTGCATAATGGCAACATAATGTGGTTGACATAGATTAATTGCTATTAATTAAGGATTCAAAGCATCGTGCGTAATGGATAAGCTTGCAAGTTTAAGACTTCTTCATCGAGGTTGACATGTTAAAACTATATAGTATGTAAAATTATCCTTAGGGATAGATCATAATTTTCTTGTCCCAATTGTAGGTTTTGACATTTCGTTTAACATTTTATATTCTATGTTAAATACGTAGTCGAGTGTATATATTAGCTAGTTATATTTCAAGCCTGTGTGATATAATGTTGAAAAAATGAATTACAGTCCAGTGTCACATATTTTATTTCATGAATAAATATCAAATTTATTAACTTTTTCGTTATAAAAAACTCTAAACCATAAATAAAATGTATCTGGTAAAACGTAAAAAGTCAATGTAAACAAACCTTAGTAATATTAGGAACCAATGAGCGCAATGCATAGAGCTTCTCCTTCATTCTTCCTCTCCTCCTCCTCTCCGAAATCAAAGTTCTTGATCTATCAACCTTATTACTCTTCTTCATCGTTGCCGGCATATCAGTTGTGGTGTTGGTGGTGGTGATCGTCGTGGCTGACGACTCCTCCCCATCCATTATTTCCTCCTTACCCTCTGCCTTTTGACACTCATTCTCCACGCTAAAATCAGCATTACCACCGCCGGCAACATATCCCGCCGCCACATCAAAATCAAATAACTCCACCGGAGGAAGAAAATGGCCATCAAAATTGTTCTCATCATAGCCTTGAGAACTAAAATTGGCAATGGATTGAGGTTCATTTTCTCCACGAATAAGATCAATAAACTGGTCCAAGTTAGCCTCATCCAAGAAATCTATAAGACCAAAATCATTTGTGTAGTGATCAAGTGGGATTAGTACTCCATTTTCCTCTTGAACTCCCTCCATTTTCTGTTATATGTTTGTTTTTCCCCTGTTTCTGAGGTATTTATATAAGTATCGTGTGGAGAGAATCGAACATATGTTTTTTTTTTTATTATTTTTTTTTATTTTAGTGTGATTGATATTATTCAATCATAAGTTGACAATTTTTTAATGATTGATTATTTAATCCATATGCTAACATCTTTTGTCTTAAAAATATGTATTGACATCAGGTTTAGAGCTGTATTATGTATAAATTTATTTGGATTACCAATGTTAGATTCTCCATTTAGATGGAAGCACTCCCAGATGCGCATTCAAAGAACCTTAATTAATTATCTTTTGCACTAACTTACTTATTATCTTTTTGTTTACTGTTCGTTACTTTCGGCTGACAATGACATTAATTATTGTAATTTATATGTGACAAAATGGATAATTATGCTGGGATGTTTTCTTGTAGGGTTGCTATTCTGGGTGTGTAAAACTTCTAATATTTACGTCGATAAAATAAAATAGAATTAGCGTTGCAGGAGAGTAATTAAAGATAATTACAAAGTTATGCATGCATGAACCATCTAGTATTGGATCTTAATGGCCTACACTAGGAGTTGTCAAATATGTGGATTAGATCAAGGTCTAAAGATTATGTGAAGCTAAATTATATGTGATGCAAATGAAGAGTAAGACTTGGGTCCTTATGAATAGTTAGAGTTTTCTTATTCATGACCAGAGCTCTATTTATAGCGTACAAACCATACTATTTTGTATGATTACGTGACTTCATCTAAAGACCTCACAATATGCCAAATCTATATCCTTTAATTCGGATCAACTTGGGTTGTGAGGACCTGAATAAAAAAGACGTGGCCTTGGTCCTATTTGTGTATTTTCATGGTTTTAATTTAGGGATATTTTTTTTGATTTAAAGCCCTCTATGTGGGCTTTACCTATACCATATTTGGTGTTTCATATTTTGTTCTCTTTTATGGATATTTATCATATGTGTATATTAATACTTTCCTATAAATAGCACGAATACAATTAATAAAATAAAAAATGAAGCAAATATATTTGAAAGAGATCCGAAATGAAATGAAAATTTTCTTCCAAGAATCGCTATCCAGATTTATTACAACTCTTAAGAACCAAAATTTAAGACCGTAATAAAATTTGGGTAATTAGTCTCCAACGGAAATCCTCTTACACTCCAATTGGTAATAGAAGAAAAAGTAGAAAATATGAAAATAACTAGTGATGTCATGCGTGCATCTATGGAATCTACACAACAATTAGTGTACTGTTTATAGGTGTCACATCTGCTAATAATAGAGTCATATGATATGCATGCATCTTGTCCTCTCTGTCTGCCCCTAACTGGTTTTGGATCATATTCGGGTTAGGCATAAACAACTGGGCCTTAATTAGTTCCAATTCCTAGGAGAATTAGTCGCTTTAGATCTCATATTCCCATTTATGTTCTAACTCTTATTTCATTAATTAAATAAATATCTCATATTTGTTAAGTACACGATATTTACAATCCTATATATTTATAAAAAAAATTAATACATTTAGTATGTATTTAATATAATACATAGGAGATAAAACATCATTTTGAAATAAATAATTCTAATTGAAAATTAGTGAAAGCTTATTTTAATTTAGGACTATATCGTAATATCCGAAAAGCCTCAAAACTTAGAAGTACACATGTACAAGATAAAAATTTGTTTAAAGGGTGGAACGAACAAATAACTAGATTAATTAATTTAATCTCGATAACTTTTTATTGCATGTTAAGGTTCAATCTCCAGCTCAAAGCAAAAAAAAAAAGTTTGTTCTCCCAATTCGCAACCCCTTTATGTTTCACCCAAAATTTATTCATAATCCAGTACTAAATATCATTTTATTTTCTTGTAATTATGTTTTCTTGTGTATCAATTATACTCTAATTATTTGATTCAAGAACAACAGCATGCTCTAAACACTTGTTAACAATCAATACATGTATAATATTTAAGTTATCACCATTCACCGTTAATAACAAATGATACTAATACACACAAAAATAACCACTACAAAAAGTACAACATCAGCAACGAATAAGTACTGATACATATACTAAAAAGCTAGTGATAATTAAAAAAAAA
>JACFYI010002230.1:1782943-1796980 GCA_014898755.1 Handroanthus guayacan
CTTTTTATCAATATCAAGTTTTGGGAGCAACTATTGTATATTATTACGCAGAAGATAAACCTTTCCCACCCATAACATTACTCATGCTGTCCATTAGAATCTCATCACAAATATTTTTTTTTTCTTTTTTAATTATAGGTAGTAATTAGCACATATAATTTCTAATCATAATTAGTTGGTAATTAAATTCATGCAGCTTTCAATTCATTGACTTTTATTAGCATCTCAGCTAAGTCAAGCTCTATGTGTTTATTGGAATAAGTTATAGCTTATCAATGTGAACGGGGGAAGATACTGAACTGAGACAACAAAATATTAAGGGTACCTATATGGTCGTCATTGGTGACGACACATGGATTAGGACAGCACTAACTCCTCCAAACATTGGGTTTTATACAGCTGGAGATGACTTAATCTTTGTATTTAATGTAATAATTATATGCTAAGATGTTTGGCTTGTGGTAATTGTGTGTGCAGTCGTTGGTCTGGTCAGGGTAGCACGTGGCCAAGTCCATAAGTCGAGACTATAATAATGCTGTAACCAATTATGCCACAGGCTTAGCTCGTCCTCAACTATGGCTTTAAACTATTTTATTACACTATGTTTCATGATTCACTTTCTTATGATGTGGTAATGAAACCGGAAAGTGAAGTTGGGAGTGATCTTTCGCTTCGTATGACTTGAAGAATTGGTGTAAGTTGCATGAATTTCAGTGGTGTAGATGTGTAGAAATAATAACTGATAAAGTTTTGGATGCATTTAACGAAATATTTCCAACGACCAAATCAAGGAAAAAGTGAGATAATGTGGAAGCTGAGGCACAAGTAAGAAAAAAGGGCATATCTGTCGCAGGATAAATCCTCACTTGTACTGTTAGAATCCCACATCGGAAAAATATAAGAGTCTTGGCCTCTTTATGTGGTCCTGGGCAATCATCACCTCATAAGCTAGCTTTTGGGGTTGAGTTAGGTCCAAGCTCCATTTTCAGAGCCAGACTCATTCCTGATGTTGGGCTATTAATTGTCTATTTCATATTATTCCATACTCCAGATGTTCATTCCTGGGTATGTGTTGTTTGTCCACCCATTTCATATTATCCCACACTCCAGATGTTCATTCCTGGGCGTGTGGGGGGTGTGTTAGAATCCTACATCGGAAAAATATAAGAATCTTGGCCTCTTTATGTGGTCCTGGGCAATCCTCACCTCATAAGCTAGCTTTTGGGATTGAGTTAGGTCCAAGCTCCATTTTCTAACATGTACCGTACGTCTGGCGGAAACGTCATGTAAGGAGGCCCACGAACATAGTATTATTAGACCCATCAGTAACGAAGAGTATTGTTGCTGTTAGGAATAAAGAGCTGTATTTCCGAGAAGAAGGTAAGGGAATATAGCTAGATTACCCATGAAACATGGGCCACTAGCCCAATGTTGTTATAACAGGTTTCGGTAAAGAAACGGGCCTAATGAATCTGGATCAATGAGGATTTAGTCCACTGAACACTGGGCTCATCAAACAAAATTTGTGCTTCAGAAGTTCTGGTGCAGTTTGATCGCCCTGAATAATTGTAGTTTATATACCGCATAAAACATTAGATATGCAATGGAGTGGATCCACTAAAGCCTTAAGTAGCGCCGTAGCGGTGTAAGATCAGATCTCAAAGATAATAAGTCTTCTTTCTTTTTCTTTTTTTTTTTTTTTCTTTTTTTGCTCTCTCTCTCTCTCTAGGAAGGAAACGCCTATTTCAAAGATGCTACATAAATTTATATACGAAACTGTTACCTTTCAGAAATTTCTCCCGATGGGAGGTACTTTTTCTTTTAAAGCCAATCTTCTCATTTACGATCAACAATTTTAGGAGTTTTTCTTAAACGAATCTATTTCTATGAAAAAATAGAATGTCTTATGAAAAACGCCTTTGTGAGCTTATGCTTGGTCAAGAAACCTTGCATGCATGCATTATATTAGGTATTAAAGAAAATCTATTCTAGCTTCAAAAGGAATGTTCGTATTTGACAAAGCTTGAAAAAAACCTAAAAATCCTTAAATACCCTTGAAAATTGATTTATTCACTACCATAGAGATTCACATCCTTTTTATTTGGTTCCTAACCCGACCCAATGTCGAACACAAAGTACGGGCCAATTCCAAAATCGTGAATCCACATCTTTAGAAGTCTTAAAATAATGTCAAGTGTCTATGATCAATCTTGACTACTATAAATAAACCTCTATCACAAATGAGATAATTTTTATTATTCATTGTTCACTCTCTCATTTTACTGGCTTATTTTCTCATCTCATAATTTCAATTGTCTTAAGCATTAAAGATTCATAGAGACCACTTCTACTAGGTTAACTATCACCCATCAAATATACGAGATCTTTCTTGACCTCCATATCAGACATTACAAAGTTGACTTACTAAATCACATATAGGTGTGTTACACTCATCAAATTCTTATCACAATTAAATTACTATAGTGACAAAAAAGGATTTTCTCTCTTAAAATATTCCATTAATGACAAACAAAAAATTACTGTGTTCACACTAATTACTATGATAATTGTTATAATTCTACTAATTTTTTTGTGTCTTAACCGGTCCTAAAATCTTTTACCAAATTAAACTGGATATTTGGAGATTAAGAAGGAGGGAGATCTAGAGAAAATAATGCATGGAAATGAGTAGGTGGGAATTGGGATCACATCAGAAGGAGGCATAAATGGACGATTATAATGTATTAAGGACGTGGAACCTAGTCACTCATCTCTGTTTTATCCAACTTTCGCTTTCTCTCAAACTCAAATCCCATGTCATCTTGTCGCCCACATCTCCACGACCCAAACGCGCATCTTGTTCTATGCTTTCTCATTGCAGGCTTGAATTAACAGCGCGTACTGTAATGTGAGAAACACGCGTTCAGACATGAAAGTGGGCTTCGTCTACCCATTTCATCTTCTACCAATTCACCTTGTCTGAAAATATCAATTTTCTTGTCAAGTCCAATGGCAATTTTCAATATTAGGTCAAAATCTGAAAAAAGCATGGGCTTTTTCGTTCATAATCCATCCAAATACATGCAAAAGCTTTGTTTTCCCGCCTTACAAAAACCGTGTGCTCCTTCTTTACATTAATTACATTCTGACCAATTCTTTGCTTTAAAAATCAAGACAACTTGAAATTCTTGTATGAGGATTTCGACAAAGTGTACAGTCTGATTATTGCAATATTTTAAGGTATGTTTATGATGAACCCATTGATTCCATATTTAATTTGAGGGCATTTGATTTACTATAACGGAATGGAGGGGGAAAAAAATCATTTAATTTTAATTGTGCATCCCTGACTTGTAAAAATGTCAGCTTTATTTCAGGAGGGTTCTTCCTTTTGCATTTGTTTGATGATCTGTTTGCTGGATGATCTGCTTAATTTCTTGCTGCAGTTAAAAAGTAGAAATTGTAAAAGGTAGAAGAAACTCATGTCTGACGATTCTGGTAAAGATGGGCTTAAAATGGAGCTTGTCTATGGGTACTTTATTTTGCTCTCAAAACTGTCTGAATTTCGGGTTATTTTTTTATGACAAGGTTCTTAATTCTTTGGCTTGTCTGATTTTCCTTTTAATGGTTGATGTGTCGATGTTAGGTGCAAGCATTATAGAAGGAGATGCAAGATCAGGGCCCCTTGTTGTG
Organism: Handroanthus guayacan; assembly: GCA_014898755.1. Classification (NCBI taxonomy): domain Eukaryota; kingdom Viridiplantae; phylum Streptophyta; class Magnoliopsida; order Lamiales; family Bignoniaceae; genus Handroanthus; species Handroanthus guayacan. The sequence continues at coordinate 1,786,637 of JACFYI010002230.1, forward strand.
ATGAAATATTTGATTGCAGACATTGCCATAATGAAGCCAAGGTGTGATTTATTTAATTTCTTCATAAATTAATCTTGCCTTGATTCTTGTTCAATACTTTTAAGTGTTAGTCTAGGAATGAATTTTCTGTTTCTTGATTTTTGATGTAATTAATGACTTCCAGTAGCTAATTTTTGCTTGTATGTTATATTGTTTGTATATTTCGATTTGATCAGAACTCTATGGAAATCGATCCTCTTCATCGGCACGATGTTCCGCGCCATCTTGTGAAAAGGGTGAGTTCTTACTTCATGATTATAAAATTTCCTGGCTTTCTAATATCGTAAATTTGTATTTGGTATGATCCCAGAATGCTGTCTTAACATAGTTTCTTGTATGTCAGTAGAATGGAGCAATAAACTATATAAAACGCACTCTTTTGACAAATGATGTTTGTGCTTCAGTAAAACTGGTTATGAAACCAGTATTACTTTGAGAGAAAATATTCGTGATGTTATGTTTTTGCCTTATTAATGCTGTAATTGTTTCTAGTGGGATTATCCTTTTATGAACACAAAATTTTCACATGATTTTATTTTGATGATTTATATGTTCTGCAGGTTGTATGCTCCTTATGTGCCACAGAACAAGATGTAAGTCACATAAATGTGTAAGAATATATAACAAAATCTGTATCGATTCAGTCGGAGATTGCTTAATTATGTTGTCTAATTTTCAGGTTCAACAGAATTGCATTAGTTGTGGGGTTTGCATGGGGAATTACTTTTGCGAAAAATGCAAATTCTTCGATGATGACGTAAGCTCTTCGGTGTCTTTCTAACATTCTCTGAGAGTGTTTTGACAATGTGAAATCTAATATTGCATCTTTTTATGGACTAGGTCTCAAAGAAACAGTACCACTGCGACGAATGTGGAATATGCAGGTGAGTTAATATCCATGCATCCTGCGTATATTAACAAATTCGGAATTACCTCTTGTTAGAATTATGGATTGCAGAATCTTCAGTTCTCTTATGGTTATAAATTATTTTAGCATATAGTGTGTGGTATCATCTTTGTTGAATGCTTCTAATAAACCTTCATTATTTCTTGATATTAAAAAAGGTTGGACCATATCGTTTTTAATTTCCCACAATGCGCGTTTTTTATTCATGTTGTGCAAGGAAACATTTTTTTGTTTTAATTCATATTCCATCATTGTTCTACAGGACGGGTGGCAAAGAGAATTTCTTTCACTGCAGCAAGTGTGGTATGGAAAATTAATCATTTCCTTGATCTCAATACTTCATCTGAACCTTTTATTTTGTTTTTTGAGACGCTTCATTGATCATGTTCCAGGATGCTGCTATTCGACTTTGATTAAGGATTCACATCACTGCGTAGAAAGAGCAATGCATCATAATTGTGCAGTTTGCTTTGAGGTAATATAATTTCTCGATTCATGACAAGTTGATGAAATTGCGTTCTTTAAGGATCTGAATCTTATCCATGTAATATTATTGCAGTTCTTATTTGACTCGATGAAGAACATCACCGTTTTACAGTGTGGACACACGATACATTTGGAATGTGTCAAAGAAATGGGACTTCACCAAAGGTAAGGAGAGCAATACTTTGCTATACCGATAAGTTAACTGTTTATTTGGATTGTTAAGCAAGAATTTCACGTTCTCTTTACGACTCACCAGATACACCTGTCCCGTATGCTCTAAGTCCATCTGTGATATGTCAAATGTATGGAGAAAGCTCGATGAAGAGGTACCTTTATCTATTACTATTTCATCTTCTGGTCGTACCATGCATTAGAATCTTTGTTTTTATTTGTGACTCATTTACATTTTTATGCAATGATTGACGATCAGGTTGCTTCAACTCCTATGCCGGAGATGTACAGAAACAAAGTGGTAAGATTATAATGAACCACACAAAATCATGTAGGCTTTAAAATTCACGAAAAAATCTTTGATATAATGATCTTTTGTAAAAATAGGTGTGGATACTATGCAACGACTGTGAGAAAACGTCAGAAGTGCGATTCCATATTGTTGGATACAAATGCTTGGGGTGCAACTCTTATAACACTAGACAAATTCAGGGTGTTCCTGCTTCTTCATGCTCATCCAGAGTTACTGAAATGGTGATGTGATTTCTGATGGATGAAGCTTTGAGACAGACTAATGCTTTTCAGACAATGCTGGTTCAAGAATAGGTTGTTCCTTAGAGTTAAGTTATTAATTTGTCTTGAAATGATGAAGTGGAAGCAGAAATTTTGGAAGGAAGTTTGACTCCTTTGTGCATGTAAATATTATTTCTGTAAAAGTCTCATTTCTGCAAACAAAATGCAATGTGATTGCTTGTTGGTAAAGCCAATTTTGCTGGAATATCTCTTCTGGGCTTGTTTATTTATTCTCTCCAGGTTATTCTTAATTGCATTTTGTGTTCAATGCCGTTTTCAGATTTTTTATTTGGTCAGAATATTTAAGCTACATTTGAATCAAAGAATTTGTTGGGAAAAATATGAGAAAAGTTAAATCACAAAATTACAGCATTTGATTTGTAGATTTTGGAGTTTTTCACTTGGGTTCGTGTCATGATTTTAACTTTTTAAATTCATTAAGGTAAGGTTAGACATGTACCAAAGAAAGTGGTAGGAACTAGAGCGAATAGTGAGGTGCTAATAAATGCAAGAATATGCATTTCCATCATCTCATCGGTTTTTTTATTTCGCAATAACTCGGGATTTAATTTCCTAAATATGATAAATCTTTCGTTTGTAAATTTAATGATGAATTTTAAGCAAAATTCAGTTAGTTGTATATATTTGTGCGAAGTTGGCCGAAGGCTCATTATAAGATAAACTCCATTAATCTAATGTGCTAAATGTTACATTTAGAATTAAAAATTACAAAAAAAATTATTACAAAGTCCTTAATATTTAGTGAAACTCAACGTAGGCTACCCCAACAGCCCAGGTCATTAATTGTATGGATGAAGAGGATCCGATGTACAAAGGCACAGACAGTGAAGCAAATGCATTTCTCACTTTTAAGCTGTAGGTAGTGTTGCTTTGCAGTTGCACACGTTGAATGGGGGCAGCTGCCCTTTTCAGTACATTCTCAGTTTTGTACCATGTCTTTAATTCAAAACAGGGGAATCCTGTCTCCTGACCCAGATCCCTCAACTTTTACCTACTTTTTGAACGCATGTTCAAAAATCAAAACATTGCCCCTCTTAATGAACATTTCCAAATTTATAATAAGCTAAAGAATATTATTAAAGATTTTGCACATCCATCATGCTCCTCATGTAGCTTGTGAATGAAGCTTCTGCTCTTTCTATAAATATAATAAAGAAGCCAAACATGGGCAAAAAGCCACAAAGTTTGAATCGACCACACACACACACACACTATATATATATATATAAAGCATAAGAACACTATATATATATATAACGCATAAGAAGTAATTCATGAAACTATATTTGTCAAAAGAAGCAGGTCATCGAATATATTCTCCAAATTTATCTAATGTATTGACCAGCTTTTCCTTTATATTGTTGTGCTTCAAGAACTTTTCAAGAGTAAATATATGTGTGTGTGTGTACAGACTGGAAGAATTTGACATTTTCTTGGTTTAGTCCCAGTATAATGTTCTAGTCCTTTGAAGAATGGAACCCACTTCCCATTTTGACTTTTGAACTGATAAAAAAAGTAACACATCTCCCGGGAATGTCCAAAATTCACCAAACTCACCATATTAACAAGTTGTTACCAACAAAAATGACACCAACGAGGCAAAACATAGCCGAATTCGATCCAAAAGTAGTGGTAAAAATGGGGGAAAAAAGGGAGGGTAAAAAAAAAAACCTTCCGAATTTGCCAAAAAAAAAACCAAGTACCCATTGATTTATCCACTAGACTGTTCCAAAAATTGCAATCTACTTTTTTTCCTTCAGTAAATGGGGTAGTATAGTACCCCAGCTTTCTTGATTCGTGATCCACATAAGTATGTAATATAATTCAGTAAGAACCAAGAGTATTGCTTACAGTATAAACACATCATCTCCACAGATTCGAACATGTATTCTAGGAGGTACCCTCGCTGTCTGAAGATACTTTGGATTGTATTATAACCCGAGCTCCTGAAGCAAGCCTGTTGGGAGATAAGTAAAACAGAAAATGTCAGACCTCAGTCTACAAAAAGCAACCTTAAACTAGTTAGTTTAGTGTTTACTAAGATTGAGAGGAGTTAGAACTTAACTTTCTTCAATTTTGATCACATTTTCCTCATCATTCCTGGAAGAACCAGAGAGCGGCTCGGTCAATCTCTTGCTTCCACCATTTGATTTGCCTGCTTTAATGGTTCGTGAACTTTCCGCTCTTTCAGATGAGATTCTAGGTCCCTCGGAAATAGGGGACCTCATTGATGCACATTTTGGCTGCTTGCTTAGTGAAGCCTTGATTGATCTAGGAATGCAGTTCAAGCTTGTTGAACTTCCCTCTTCATTGTCTTCGATAGAGTCAAGTTGCTGAGTACTTCTGAAAGCCAAATGATTTGTTTATTTCAAATGAAAGAACGAAAAATTTTTACCCATCATAAAGCACTATTTCGGCCACTGATGTAATTTGATAATCAACACAAGTTCAAACAACAAAAAGAAAACTGGCTAACCTGTCAGCATTGAAAGAAGACGATCGTTTGAGAGTGGGTGCATTTTCCTTGAGCATACTTGTTTCAGCCAAGCTCCCACTAAAGTATTCTTTATCTTCCAATCTCACGCCCATTAAATGAGGATTGTCTCTCACGCAATCGAGCTCTCCCAACATTAGTGATGTTGAGAACAATGGGTAGGGAAACTTGGAATGTGAGAATCTAGGCTTGTATGTCGGGATCAGGCCGAAGCTGTGGTCTTTCACTGAAATTGAACCACAAGAGATTAGTTGCATTATCATATTCGAAGCTTTAAGCTTCGTATCAGATGGCATCCGAAGTCCCTCTTCTTCGAGTATTCTAAAGCTGTTTAGCTTCTTCGCATCAGCTCTAATGAGAGATTCCAATGTATCTGTCCTACCACTTGATGATGAAGCACTGGATGTAGATGGAGGTGGTGAAACAAGGCCTCTACAATTTTCGGTGGTCTTTTTAACCTGAGAAACTTGGTTTTGATGGGTGTCATTACTGCCAGGTTCTATCAACCCGTCATCAGTTGCAACACCCCTTGTACAAGTATCTCGAGTTTCAACTCCTCTGCTGCCTTTTTCCTCAGTCTGAGTTGAAGCATCGGCAAGACCATTGCTCTTATAGACCTTGTACTCCGTGAGGCTTAAAGAACCATTCCAAGAGGAATTTTTCCCAATGCTGGATTCTGGAGACACAGCAGAAGAGCAAGGACGCTGCACGGGAGGTGATATCTCATCATCATGAGAACTCTTAGGAGTTCTGCCATTCAAGCTAGAGGACGATGAAGATTCCTCTTGGCTTCTGGCAGAAGGTGGTTCTGGTAGCGCTTTTTGATTCTGTAATATAAACGTTGCAGCAGGACCAAACCGACCTAGAGAACAAGATGTATCGATTTCAAAAAACCAAATTGTGTATAAGCTTTGTTACTATTGCAACAAACCCAACTTCAAGAAATACAAGATACATTTTTTCCCTTCAATAAAATAGGCCCTATTTGCTTTTATCTCCAATCAATCAAACAACTCAAAGAACATGATAATAAGATTACCAGAATTAGATCCTTCAAAGAGCTCTGAACCCTTGAGAATATACTCATTACCATGAGCTGGATGGATTAAATCATCATCACTAAGGTCATGCCAAACATAACCATTCTTGTAACCCCTGCGTCAATAAATAACGAAAAATTTAAGGCATATGTTCTCACGACAAAGAAAAAAGCTAATATCAAACTAAGAGAATCAAATGAAAAGTCCATGGACCATTTTCACCTCTTGCATGACCAAGAGTACATTGAAGCCATGCCTCTGCCTCTCAAAACATTGAGCCTTTCAATCACATCTTCAAAACAAATTTACAAAATTCAAAATTTCATAACACAGATAGCAACTATCTAATCAATAATAGTTGTCAAATTCACGTAAGTAAACTATATATGCTACCTCTCAAGTAAAGGCCATCAGAGGAAGATAGAGGCACTTCTATGAAATGCGGATGCTCGAGTTGTTGATGCCTACATAGATAGTAAACTACTGGAACCTTGCCATTATGCTGCTGCTGTTGATTATAGTTATAATTGTAGTGATATTTTGGTGATTTCTCAGTCCAAACTTTTGCTCTTTCAGGACTCCCTTGCCTATATTTCTTCATTCTTCCTTCCATTTTGCACCTTGAAATTCTAGTCAAACAAGAATTTCCTCAACTGTCTGAGATTTTCCACAAGAACCCAGTACTTGTTTTAAATTTTTCCTCCAAATGCAAGCTGCGTTCAAGGTGAAAAAACATCAAGTCACACAAACATTAGGGCTCAAAGTCAGCAAAGAATAAAAACGAAATCCACTTTTGGACAATTCCACTGAATATTAGAGCTGATTAAATTTGCAATAGATCTAGATACGAGCTAAAACAGCTTAGAAGGAATAACAAACAAGAATACAAAAACCTCAAAAACTCAAGGGTATTACAAAATACATCTCACAATCTTTCTGTATATAATACGTAGGCCACAGAAGAAAACTTTTCGGAAAAATGCAAACAACGCATGAAGAAATGCAGGTAAAGAAACTTCAGGGAAAAATGCATGGGCTGTAATACTTCAGAGAAAGCAGGCCAACCTGGAAGAGAAGGAAGTAAAGCTAAAAGAAAAACATCAGTACCCGCCAACCCGACCCACTTCGGATTTGTGTGCTTTCAGAAAGGGTAGAGCTCCGGCTGGACTGAGGTGACCATTGATTGAAATGACAGACTGGAGATGAAGAAAGAGACTGGTGAAAACAAGACGGGGAAGAAAGAGGAGAAGTTAATTTGGAGTGTGGTGCCTGATGTTGAAGGAAAGCCCATGGATCTTTTGGCTGATTCGAATTCTTTTTATGTGATTCGATTTTGGCTTTTTACGGGTTTCAAGCGTTTTTGCACTGAGTGTCAGTGGGCAAACTCCAATAGTCCCCCATCATCAGCGTAGCCCACTTCTATTTTTCTTGTCGCCATTATTAATGAAGCCGTGAGCTCGTGGACCCAAGTCTTTTTTATCTTTCTATGTTTGGTTGAAAGTTTTATTTCACTCTTTTTTTAATATTTTGTTTGGTTGAATTTTGAGAATGTTTTAGTTGTAAGTTAGTGGAAATTCTTTGTATTATTATCTTTGATTTGATCAAGTTCAAGGGAAGATGGTAAAAAAGGCATCATATAGCTATATCAAGCCATATTCATATAAACATAGTGGTGTTGCCTGATTTACGCCTGATTTTTATTTTTAAAATAGTTTTTTTCATCTTTTTTTTTATCTAGGTTTTTTTCATGGTAAAAGTTCTTATTATGAGACTCAACGAACAGTATCAACATGTTTGATCCTTCAATATATGTAGACGGCCATGCTAGAAAGCAACATTTTTTGTTATTAATTTTCCTCAACATTTTAATATGTAGTAAAATATAAAATGACGATGACGATTATTTGACCTATAAGAACGCGATAGAAGCGTTGACATCTTCCTATGAAAAATCCTTCCATAAATCGTATAGTAAAAGAAGAATACATACTTGCATTTATTTACTTAGTAAAAAAAATAATTATATAATCATGTTTAACTTCTTGAATATACATATATTTCTTGATTTTTCTAATGTCCTCATCTTGTTGAATGAGAGTTCTCAATTTATGTTTGAATCTTGTTACCCTTGTATCTTATATCTGTATTCGTTATTTGACAACATGCTCTAGGTATATTTTGAATTCATACACTACTTTACTACATAGATCAGGCACATAAACTGCATTGAACATGTCCCGTGCGATAGGTTTATGTCTTAAAAAGGTTTGAACTCGATTAGTCTATGAAAAATTTTACCTCACAAACCAATTCGATCAACTTTTTTTTTACTAACCTTTTGGAAATTCAATAGGGATTTCCACATCTTATAAGGACGATGATGGTGACGAAAACATTAATGCGGGTCGTTTTCCATCAAATTCTGTTTGATGGGTCGAGGTGGAAGATTACCTATGGCAAGGGGAACAAAATTATTGGGCCAATTCCAGGCCTTGTTTTGTCAATCTAGAATAGAGGCTTTTAATGTTTCAAATTTATATCCAAATAGGCTGCTTACTGATGGGCATTAAGGCCCACCCACTTTAAATCTTCTTTTAAGGCTTCCTCGCAAATCATCAGTTATTGAAGTATTATGCATCCATCTAATTCTCGTGCTCCGTTGATTGGATAAATCGTAACTCGATGAAATCGACAGACTAAAAGTAATCTAAAGTAGGCTTCAGTTTGGTAATTTTTCGGAATTTAGTTCTAAAAGATAGAGTCTTGTCACTTTTTTTTTTTCCCCTCGAAGGATTAGACTCTTGTGATTTAACCTTATCATTTCTATTCGTCAGTTCACCTAAGTTTACAAATTGAGTTGAATTTGAGGGTAAAAAAAAAAAAGAAAAGAAAAGTCTCGAACTTGAACTTGAATTTAAATATTGTGTTGGGCTCAGTTGAAGTTCCTTCGCTGAAATGACATCGACCTTCTCTTAAAATACTCCCTTAAGGAAACTAAAAATCACCAAAGTGTAAATATACAAGTGCACCTATATTTATATATGCTAGACTGAAGCTTGAGTTTGATGAGCTTCATTTTATAAATTCAAAACTTAATTGGATGAAGACTTGGGTTGACTTGGTTAAATTTGAATTTTTAAGTGAACATCAAACCAAGCTCCACTTGAAATTTTCAATTTAATAAAATAACAAATATAATTTAACTCATTTGAATTTGAATGTTTTATTGTTGATGAGGCTTTCATCCAAGCAGCATGATGAAAGTTTCATAATTTTAGATTATGTGTTGGATTCCCGCCAATATATCTATATTGTGTAGAGTTATTTTTTTATCGGACTGTTGAGAGAGAGAGAGAATAAAATACACATTTTTAGGATACGCGTTTGGGTCGGTTGGTAAGTGTAGACATTCACCATAGAAGCATGTGAGGCCGAGTGGATTTTATTGTTGAAAGGGAATTTTATATGAACTGAAGAATTTGGGGTTGTCTAAAAAGAAACAAACAACGTGATAGGAGCATTGAATTTCAATCCTCTGATCAATTTTTCTTCTACATTTGCATCCCGTGTGGACCATTTTTGACTCTTGCAGATGTTTTTCTTCGGTTTGGTTCCTTTTATTCAAATCTACTATCACGTTTTACCAATCCCCTTTGCCTTGTCCTATGATTTTTCATTTTTTAATTTTCTGTGCTTTTCTTGTCTTGGGACTTTGCTGGTATTTTACCCAACACATCTTACAGTTAGAATTATATATATTAATCGAGTCTGAGATGAGTTTTTCAAACTCAAATTCAAGTTTATTTAAAAAAATCAAGCTCAAAATGGAACTCGACATTTAGATATAAATAAGTTCATTTAAAAAATATTGACTGAGAAACATAGTTTTACTTCCAGAATTACTTTGAATTGCATTATTTAATTATTTTTAATATAATTATTAATATATTAGCTTTTTAATATCGTTTGTTATTTAATATTTCTCGTCAACACAAATAGTGACATGTAAAAATAGTAGTATCTATAGTTTACTATAATATCATTAATATAATTATTACAGCAGACGTAACTATTATAATAATAAGATTTTATATTGCTATCATTGGCGTTACGTTATTACCAGTAATACTAAAAAAATTCGATGAGCTTGAGGTTAAGTTACAAGCTGCTGAAGACGCTTGCTGCCGACCCGTCCTTTTACGGACTAATTAATTCTTTATTTCATCATTAATTTCAATGTTACTTGGAGATTCCCATAATCCCACGTTATAATGTTTTTTCTTTTCTATTTTTTTTTTCTTAAAAGGACAAAGACAGAAAAGGAAGAGAGAGAGAGAGAGAGAGAACGGTAAAATGGTAGATTAATTTTGTTATATTTTATATTCTTCTCTTTTAAGTAACGTAAGACAGCAGTTTATTCAATTTTTGACATCAATAAACTTTGTTTCCACTTTTGCGCAGTAATAATGATTCATCACAATCGATGGAGAATCTTAATGATGGAGAAAAATAATTACTTCATCCTAGTGACATTTATAAAGCTTCACTCATTTTAATGATTGTGGAGACAAATAATCATTTCAACCGCGTACCATTTATTGTGTGCTCCATTT
>JACFYI010002230.1:1808150-1833817 GCA_014898755.1 Handroanthus guayacan
GAGTGAAAAGATGCCTTCAACAGCTTTACAACCTAAGAACATTACACGCGAAATAATTACCATTAATCATACTAAAAAGGCAGAAAAAACAAGAAAGAAATAATTTCTAAAAAAATAATTATTGTGATTCGATATCATTTGCACGTGTTTAATTTGATTACAAATATCAAGTCTGGATATTGATCGATGATGAATGATCACAGTGGAATGATTGAAAAGGTGTAACAAAATATACAAGAACTTATATGCAACATTAATTTGGATGGACCAAATAAGTGGTACAAGTTAGGTGTCTGTATGCAGTCAGAATTAATTAGCCGTATGGCACATGCATGTACATTTATTATACGCTTTTTACGTTGTTCGAATGTCCAAATAATGCAGTTGTAGCCTTAAATTATTTATCTCAGTTATAATATAATGTTTTTAAACTTGAATTGAAATTTGTGACAGTTTACAACTCTTCTGCTTCTGTTAAGTTTCTCCTCAAGAAGCTGATCCATAATGGCTATGGCAGCAAGTGTAAAGTACGAGATGGAAAGCAAAGGAATTTTAAAAATAATAGATAACAAGATAAAATGTGTGCTTAATTAATTGACTTCAATAATATTAACCCTCATCTTGGACAAAATGATCAAGGAAGACGTCATATATACTGTCAAATAAAACATGCATTGTAATAAGCTATATTAAACCCCACCTTTGAAGGCATTCATCCAAAAGCTACACAAAGCAAAAGGAGTAAGAAAAACAGGATTAGCAAGCAGCAAACTTATCAATAGGTTGAGTGCTTCAAAATACTCTTGCTTCAGTTCTTCGTTGATTGTCTCTATTTATCCTCAGCGTCGCCTTTCTTGCAAATATCAGGTTGTCAACGAACTTGCAGTCAGACTATATTTGATTATTGTGGGAAACATTTTACGAAAGACAAATAGGCACAACCCTTTTGTTTCATATTTCATAAATTCTCGCAAATTTCCATGTTTTCCACCTACTAAGGGATGGTAGCAATAGTTCAAAGCTGTATATTTGATCAGTGACTTAATAAAGATGAAGGTTTTTGGCTGTGTTAATAGAACTGCACATACATACCTGGATACAAATCACTTGCTTGTGCTGCCTTGAAGAAGATATGAAGCTTTACTTCGGACCTGCATGGTAGAAAGAATCTCAGGATCAATTTGTCCTTTTTTTTCTTTTTTTTTTTCTCCCATTTTTTTGTCTTCGTTATAGAGGAGATCGATGCATATACAGATGATAATACAACTAGCATGCGGAGATATTTGACTCAAGTGAGAAGCAAGGGCCGATAAGGATCACTTATCACTGATAGAACCTATTCACAACCAAGCATGAACGAGATTGAGAGATGCAGTTGTTGCTTACATTTGAAGCATAAGACCTCAAATCAGTAATGGTTATCCCAGAAGAGCAATTCCGGAGACAAACACCCCATAACTCACGTAATGTTGCTTTATCTTTTAAGATTGTGTCAAAGGATAGCCAGTTCTCTGCCAAACTCAAGCATATATACATTTTGAAGAGATCACAATTTTTGTCTTTCACATTTATTGAAATCAGCAATCTCAGGATCTCCTCTGCATCACTTTCCTGCAAATGAGGAGTTATAAATTTAAAATATGGTCAGCTATTTGCATGAAGAATGGGAACAGATAATCAACTTTGATGTTCCACCTCGGCAAATATGAAAAATAATAGCACATGGGTCAAAGGTCAAAATTGTGTTCTCCAATTTCAATGATTTGCTTATCTTTGCTTTATGTTACTCGAGAATTCCAGCGAGACTACACTACAAATGATAAAAACATCAAACTGAAACTCACCTTCTCGTTCAAACATGTCAGCAGAAACTGGAATGCCACTGCACTCCTAAGCTGCTTGCTTTGTCCATGGACTCCCACAAAACTCTCCACCACTTTCAAGCAGTTAATATCGCAAGGCAATCTTCAATAAGAACATTACACTTTCAATAAAGAAAAGCTGATATATATCAAACTTAGGGGTTGGGGTGGTGGGTTATGCAAATATTGTTCTTAACTAATCAAATGACTGTATAGAAGTAAGTGGCCCTGAAAAAAGGGACCTAGCAGTTCTTAAAGATAAGCAGGTCAAAGCAGAAATCGAATTAAATGGATTAGCCTTCAGTAGTGGAAACTTGTCTGTAAGACACAAAATAAGTGTCCAAGTGAGTTTCAATATCACGTAACAATTGCTGAACTTATTATTTCCACTTTTGCTTAAAGAACTCAATTCAAATCCAAAAGAGAACAAGAAAGTAGGCAAGGTTAGATATTAAACTGTGGGGTATCAGATAATAACCTGGAAGCAAGAGACTTTGCCACTTTCTTACAGCTGTGAGGCCATTCCTCATCTCTGAAGAAATTTATTACTGAGATCATGCTCTCATACAATACCATAGACAGGCCTAGAAGTTGTCGATCTAGAAAGAATGAAATTATTATAACTAGCAATTCTTCTGCTTCTTGAGTTGAAAAAATTATATTTGCATTCCTGCACAAAACAAAAAATAAATAAAAAAATAATAATTTAAAGAAAAAAAAAAGAGGTGATGCCAAAACTTGAATATCATCAAAATTATTATAGTATTGATAACTCAACAAGGACCCAGAAAACAGCAGTGTCCCTTTATTCCAGACATTCAATTGATAATCCATGCATTAATTCTTAATGAACAGAGGTGCAATGTCAGGTTACATATTTTCTAAATGACAAACTTAATGCTTTAAACAGAAAGAGTAGAGGTAAGCAGGCATTATCATATACAACGAAAATCAAGTCAAGAAAGCAGGCTGTACAACCTGTACTGCTCTAGCATGTTAGATATATCACCTTATTTGGCAGCAAAGGGCAGCGCATTTTATCCAACCTCGAATGTTTTGTGGTGGTCCTGCTGTAACAGAATCTGAGACAGAATGCAAAGAGATGTCAAAGACTGATGGTCAACTCAACTATGATGGGAATTATCAAATATCAACTATATATGAACTACGATATCCAAAGCAAGTAGGTAGAACAATGATGACATCTTCATCCACACACACACACAGAGGCGCAAGGCCCAACCCAACGGGTCAACCAGCGCTGCCTCCAATTGACCAGTAAGTACCAGCAGATCGGATGGGGCTGGTTAATCAACCCACCTTCAAAATGGGTTATACATACCCAACCTATCCTGCTAATATTGGCAGATTAAATTGGTTGGAACCATTTTGCCAACTCCAGAATAATGCCCAATGGGAAGAACCAAAACTAATCCAAATAAAATCTATGAAGCACCAGATTAGATAAACCAATTATTGCCAGTTGGGCAGACTGTATGAATTTCTGCGGAGCAGGCTGATTGCTCATTGTGAAAAAAGGTGTGAGGTTTAAAAGGATCCTCCTGACTTCAGGTCATTTGAATATGGTTCATAGGCCCAACAGCAGGGGCTCCACATGTTTTTCTATACATCCAAATGTATGGACACCCATCTTATATGCGGTCAAAGGTTTTTGAGTTAGGGCCTCTTATATCTCATTTGCATAGAGATCTATACGATTAAAAATGCATTCAAATGCTTACCAGTGGGAATCATATCAATGTCTGATGAAAACTTGGAAAGTGAATCAAGAGAAAATCCATAGGCTTGAAGAGCTCTTTTAAGATCTGAATACCTAGGCAACCAGTCAATTTTGATGGTAGAAGAATCAGCCTGCTTGGCAACAAAAATGATAAACAGAACTGGAAGGTTAGGAATTGAAAGAACATATATCTCATTTTGTCCATGCAGAAAAAATATATCATATGAGAAAGAAAGAACAACCTTATTTTTAAGTGAGAGAATGTTGCACCAAAACTCACAGGCAGCTTCCATCAGCTCTACCTTTGATGAATATAACACTGGAAAGTCATAAGCAAAGGTCTTAACAGAAGATGAGTGACAATTCAAAAATGATTTTACGTGGCATTATACTCACTTAAGTTGAATGTCCATGTTGCAACAGATTTCTCAACACAACCAGATGCATGTGCCAGGTGCAATAGCCAGCCATTAACCAGCAATCCTCCAAGAAAATTTTCCCCTGCAACAGCATGATAGATGGATTACTGAATTTAAGATTTAATTGAAAGAATCCTCAACCTATGTTCATAGAATTGCAGGCATTTTACTATTTTACTATTGTAGTGCAAAATCAAAAGGCAGATACTATTTAATTTAACAACCAGCATCTTATCCAAAGAAACAATTCTAAAGGAAGATAAGTGAAGAAACGATAACTGAAAACCTTTTTCAATATCAAGCTCAACGAGCGAATTGATATTGTGGTTGAAGCAAGACTGCAGGAGAATAGAACTTTTCAGCTCTGGATACTCCTGCTGTGGCAACTTTTCCTGCAACACAATATGTATATATATATAAAAGAACTAGCAGTTGAAAAGGCAAGTGAATTTTGTGGAGTAAGTGATATGAATCAAGATCGTGGAAAAGAACCTGATCCCCAAATAGCCGAATGCCCCAGACAGGCATTTCATCGTCACCATTTATTTGATTTATCTACAAAAAAAAATTCTGAATTAGGATTAATTTAAAGTAGGAAATTATTCAACGAATGCAAAAAATTAAAACAGAAACAAGAAAAGAAGAACCAATACCTCCTTTTGGCACTTGTCAACACATTCTGACAGTTGTGCTTCTGTAGCATCCTCAACCTCATCCTCTTCATCACAAACCTTTTGGATCTTCTTTTGCTTGGATTTTCTCTCATTCTGCCTCTTTTTCTCTTTCTCAAAATCCTCTACGAGATCATCCAAACTAATGAGTTTTTTCCTATAATATAAGACAAGAAAATCATATCACTAGCAGATAATCTATATACATATTCACATGAATAGTATTTACAGTCTGCTGAAATTTCTAAAACCATACATTTTCAGTAAAATGGAGAAGAAAGCAATATATAGCATCACAATATATTCATAGATCGCAATTTATCCCCATAAAAACATCAAGAAATCACTTATATACTTGTGAGTTTGTTATTTTACACCCTTATCCAAT
This sequence comes from Handroanthus guayacan, assembly GCA_014898755.1. NCBI lineage: Eukaryota > Viridiplantae > Streptophyta > Magnoliopsida > Lamiales > Bignoniaceae > Handroanthus > Handroanthus guayacan. Next base: position 1,813,232 of record JACFYI010002230.1, read on the forward strand.
GGTGATGACTGAATAAGGATTAAACAGCAAGCAGTGAATAACATAGGGGGTACTTATCATTTAAATTGCAAGCATTCCAACAGTAAAAACAGACCATGACTACACTGAATAAGAATTAAATTGCAAGTTGTGAATAACATAAGTGGCATTTATTATTTAAATTGCAAGCACTCTATTCCTTGGTATGGTTCTTCACTCCAATACCAGGAACTAACGTAACACAATAGGGCAAGGTGACTGAACTGTTAATAAGTAGATATTCAATTTAATGAAATAAATTTGTGTGCATGAGTTTTGTTAACCCTATAAGCAAACTGGATAGGAACAATATTGCACAACGAGGATTCAAAACTAATTGGGAATAACATGAGATCCTTGCAATTAGTGAAATGGATTTAAGCCCTTTGGCCAATATGCCTAACTTAAGCCAAAGTCTTCCTTCCTTCTCTTCAGTTAAAATCGAAACTAGTAAAATGCCAGAACAAGTATTCCCTCTATCTTGCTATTCAGGAAATAGCACTGACAACACGAGGGAATCCATGCATTCTCAATAACATGCCATGGAAATCTCAATACAGGCAATTCATTAAAGTTACTCCTCAACTAATTATGACATCAGCAAAAACCAACATAAAAAAATTGGCTTTACGTGAACAAAGAGGAAAATTCAAGATGAAAATTTTAACATACGCTGCAATTATTGATTAACATGATACAAAGAGATTTTCCATAACCCATCAAACAAAACACACTTACTCAAAAACTAAACATCGACCGAAGAAGATTATGAGAAACACCCTTTCCAACTTAATCAGAATAAAAGAATACAATAGGAAATTTTGACCAAATACAAGGAAAAGGGTTTACTTTTTCTTGGCTTGAGGAGGAGAAATCTGAATAGGCTCCTCAAGCTCAAAGTCGAGCAGATCATACGCGGCCATTTCTTTCTTTCCCCCTCAAAACACACAACACACGCACTGATTTCGCTTTCTCCTCTAAAGTCCACCCCACGAAGTTCTTCTTCGCGGTGATATATTTTATTGGATTGAAAATTCTGAGCGCCAAAATTGAGACCATACCACCAAATCAACGAAATATGTTGTCTCCGCTTGGGGCATACCGGCCTATTTGGGCATTGGACATTCAAATTTTTATTTGGGTTGGGCTTAGTAGTGGTGGGCTATAATTTTTTAATTTTAGGTTTGCTTGGGTTGGGCTTTCTAGAGTTTGTGGCCTAGCTTGACATTTCTGATTTTAGAGTGCTACTGGACTTATGTTGGGTTTAGTAGTGGGTTTAATTGGGCTTCATTATCTAATATATGTTGAGTTGGGTCTGGTCCGGCTTCAATTTTAGATTTTTTATTTCGTTGGATTGGACTGAATTGTGGATTTGGTCAGGCTTTAATTTTCTTGTTTTAAGGTGAATCGTGTTGGTCACATGCTGATGGGTTTTGTTGGGCTTTATGGTGATTTTTATGGTGAAGTTGGGTTAGTCTGATTATGCATTCTCTTAATATCAAAGTGAAGATTTTCTTTCGCATGTTAGTTTTAGTAATTTTTCTACTGTATAATAGTCAACTATTGACTTTTTTTAATTATTATTTATGTATTAACGATTTATTGATTGAATGTATGAACCACTTCTCTTTAAAAAAAAAAAAGAAAAAAGAATATATTTTTGGGACATTTGGAGAAAATAAGATTAATGAATTACGGATATAAAGTATAGACTTTAGAACTAATCTCAAATTATTAGATATGCTCATTAAACTCAATCTTTACTAGAATTACGTGTTAAAAAAATCAAAATTACTAAATTAATAAAAATGAATATTCAAGCTAGCCTTATAATAGATCTAGCTTGAACAACTCTAGCACGCAAGTCAATTTTGGATTAATTTTTTAAGCGTTTTGATATGATTTTCATAAAGTCCTATCAGACAACTCATTTAGAATGAAGTTATAGTTATTTTTATTTCATTAATGTCTTTTCACGAGTCACGACCATCCTACTATAGACTATAGAGACCCCACAAGGCTGACTTGTGAACTTAATCCAAAAATGTAAGGAACCTCAGGGCTCGATGACTGGGTCCAAAAAGAGACCTAGTTTTGGAACTTCTGATTCACAGTCACTAAGCATATATAACAGAAAAACAGAACGAAATTCTTTCAAAAATTAATCACATGCAGGAGGAGACATAAGCACATGCCCACAATACATAGTTTCCTTTGCCAGCAGCAACTTCAACTTGCCCCCATTTTCAGTGCTAATAATTGCTCACATGTCTTTCTTCACTTCTCTTTTTCCTTCCCCTTTTCTTCACTTTATGTTCAGTTATATACACAGTACATGCATAATCTCCAAAGCCTACCATGTGCATCTCCAGCTAATATTCCATGCCAGTAGGGACAATTTCCTAAACTATGTCCTATTTTTTGCATTTTATGGGAGAATTTCATGTCCAACTTTTTTTATGTATAAATTCATACCCCAATAGATTGTTTAAGTTTATGTTCGAACTTTACTTGTGCACGCGAGTGATATTTTTGTGGGTAATTTACTTTAAAAGTTCATATAGTTTGAGAAAGAATAATAAAGTCTCAATATATTACAATTCAGCCCTGCAAAGTGTAATAAACTGACCCAAATATTATATGTAGAGCTAATTAGGTAAGCTGATAACCTCGCACGTTGTATAAAATTTATGTACGGTTGAGGTGTCTAAATAATGAAATCTAGTACTTTATTTGAGAAAGGGTTTAATTACAGCGGCATGAGCATATGGGACTCCATGTTGTTTTAATGATCAACGGCAGGATTTGGTCTCATGATGTTTATTAATCATTAATGACTGGAGCGGATGCCCCATAATTAGTGTAGTGGATTATTTTACAATATTGAATTAAAGCTAATGATATCAAATTTTGCTCAATAATAAATGATTGAGTATATTAAACTAGCTAGCTTATAAATTTTGGTTATTCTTTCAAAACAGAATCTCCCACCAATATATGCCGGTAATTATTAATACAGTTGATGGTTCATATTTAGCTAGATCTAGTCATTAAGCAACTCGCCTCTTTCCACACCACAATTTGAAGTTAGGATGATAATAAGTTGTCTTATATTAGAAATCAATGACTTGAGTTAATTTATAAACTAGTCATTATCTCTCTCTTAATACTCTTTTGTCCTTTCGACAAAACCAATTAAATAAAAATATTTAATTCTTCTCCAACATTTCAACCTGTAAATATCTCTAAATCTAAGATGTATTGTCTAAATACACAAAAAATTATGACATCTGTAATTTAAATTCATAAAAAAGTCCATTAATCTCAAGCTCTCTGGCTTGCCTCATAAATTAATCCAAACTGGGGCAAAGGGCATGATTACTAAATAAATAACGAGGGCAACCTGGGATAATCTTAAACAAAGTACAGGGTTTCATGATTGTGAGAGGAGTGTGATAAAGGCAAAATAATGTCGAAATTGATGGTCCACACGCATCACGCATGTCTGCGGTCGGTATTGGCGGTGGCCGGCAGCGCATCACCTTATATCCCCTTCCAATCAAAGTCCAAGCACCAATTTATCAAAGTCCTACTCGATTTTTGGACACTGTAGGCGATTTTTGCTTTTGTTTCATAAATTTGTCAAATTTAGCTGCTGATATAAATTAGTTATTCTATTTTTATTTTTATTTTTATTTTTGGAAGAAATTAAATGTCTCGTCCTCTTTTAATGATTTGAATTTAAAATTATTATATTAATTGAAAATTAATTATTATTACAATTGCCCAATTTTATACTGATGTTTTGTGTTATGTTTTCTTTATTAGTCAATATTATCCTACAATCGTCCATTATATGGATCATGGCTGTCTAGAGAACTTATTCTCTAGAAAAGTAGTTAAGTGAAAAGATTGAGCCAGGTTCAATGATAATTAATTTATTGAATTTCCAGAATGGACCTTCAGCCATTTTCTAGACAAAATAAAAACAAATTATCTATGTTTTTGGAGGAATGGTTGAATACATTTAACTATTATATTAATAATTCAAAATCATGGGGTACAAATAATTAATACATGATTTATAATCACTTCTATCAAAAAAAAAATAAAAATCAAAATGACTGACGTATTTAAACGATCATGCCCAAGAAATAAACTAATATAATATTTCCGTAATTCCTTGTTGTGAAGCCTTTTGGGACAAGGACATTTTGGCCAAATTATACATGATATACAGTTTTCAATAATTCAACTCCAAAAGAAGATCCATTGTTTTTAACTTTAAAAAGATTGAGGGGGATGTCACGATAAATTACTTTATTTTTGGACATTTTTATACGATTATTGGGGTAATCGTGCTAATTAACAATTGTATTAGGATAGAAATTAAATATAAGTCAAGATGCTTTATTCCCAGTAAAGAACCTTGTTCTTCCACTAATTATGATTATAATTAAATATAAATATCGACGCATTAATACGCTCGAAATTGGAAAGCATACAGCAATTAGCATTATAAAACAATAAATTAAAGTAACGGATTAGAATTAAGACAGTACGTTACTGTTGCTTAAACTCTACGGGAAAAGGACAGCCACCGTGGATTTTTAAGAACTGAAGAATTAGTCATACTAAGGAAGCTGTCTTTTTTGTCAGGGACCCTCGATATTGACGGTTAATTCTGGTACCTATCTACGTTTTGGTCACGACCATTCCCATTCAGCCAAAAATCAATTTGGGGACTTATTACACTTTGCCCTAAAAAATTAAAAAATTACATTTTACTCTATGAAAATTTTTACACATAATTGTGCCTCCTAGAATTAATAGTTCTATTGCATCAAACTCCACGGTCAAAATTTTAACTTTTTTTTTCTTGGATTACAAGCATGCGAATTGCAAAGAGGCATGCAATGCATATGCTTGTAATCTAGCAATAAAAAATGGTCAATGCAATGCATGTGTTTGTAATTCGACAACAAGAATTGGGTAAAAATTTGGCCATATGGCTCTTGCAGTAATACTTCTTATTTGAAGGTACGATCATATGTTAAAAATATTAAGGGGTAAAAATGCAATATTTTATTTTTTTAGGGGACAAAGTATAATAAGTTCTTAATTTCTTTTTGTCTTATTGTTAGTCGATTCTTTGAGTTGCCCTACTAAACCTATATCTCAAGTGTTACGTATAAGGATGGAATTGAAACATTAAGTGCACGCCACGTCAACTAATTATGATAATGTATGACTAATTCTCTTTTGATCGTGTCGTAATTGAAAAGAATTATGCTTATCTTGACTTAATTGGAATTTTGAATCGGGTGGATAATCTTGATGATTTTTGGGAGCCTATTGGCTGCTGCAAAATTAATCATGTATTATAAAGAAAAAGCCCGAAAAGCAAGTTATAAATTTGAGAAGTTGTTAGAAATTATCCCTTCCATGTAACAATCAGAAGCTAATGGTGCACCACGTAGCTGATAGTGTCAAGATTTTTTTTTTGTAAAAAATTATAAATTTTTGATTTAGTTGTCTAATAAGATAAGCTTTTGTATTATGAAGAGAAAATTACAATTTAAAATAGTTGTGCCACACGTTTGTCACTTTTGATTATATAGAACCAATTGTTGTATCAATTAGCTAGTGGACATTGATATCAAATTTTTTAGACTGTGATTGAAAGATTTATCTATTGAATTGATTTATAAAAAAAGAAAAATAAAATGCTTACAAATACCTACTTAAGAGTTCAAACTGACTATTCCTACCTTTCTTTTTCTTTCTTTTTTTTTTTTTTTTTCTGTCCTTTTGTCTTTCTTTCTTTCCTTCTTTTATTCGATTTTGAGATTTAGGATTTATAATCACTAAAATTAATGCACTAAAGCACCACGAACTTAAAACTTAAATCACAAATTGATCATGGTTATTAAGTTGTCAGTAGTTTCAACTTCTTGTTAGTCTGAACGATAGAGATAAAATAGTGAAGAATCAAGAATAAAATTTGAAGGGTAAATTGAATTTGAATAACATGCTTCCACAACATGATATCGTAAACATTCATACAGTATAGTTTTGAATGTGCACGCATGCATAAGTGATTTATCTAAGCTGTCATTCACTTATAATCTGACGATATCTTTTAAACGAGTAGATAAACTCTCAGACATAAGCGTGAACCCTGTAAATCAAATTGAAAGCAAAGTTTGAACTATCCAAATTTATAATATCCAAATTTCCATATAATTACTAACAATCAAATAATTATTAGTAAAAGAGAAAATTGCAATGAAAATGATCATACAACACAAAGGAACCCTTTTTTAAATTGCCACTTGAATAAAATAAACTTATCTTCCATTATGCTTAAAACATTTCCCATTGTCTTTTAAATCCAATACATACTGCCATCCTGTAACACTGAACAAAACTGTATGGCTGGTTGCTGCTCATCTTTTCATACTGCCACTTCATGTGCAAAGAGAGAGAGAATTCAACTTTTAAGAACTTAAAAAAAATATATATTAGAAGTAGTCTTCCTTTTCAAGAGGCTTTGCAGCATGCATTTATCTCAACTTTGTCAAACAATTCCTTATTCCCACTTTTGCCCCTTTCTACCCAACTTTCCATTCCTCATTTACTGTTTTTCTATCTACACTAGATTCTACTGCTTTAAATTCTAGCCCATCCGTATTGTTCATGCCACCAATCACAGCTGTTACCTTAATTAATGAGATCAACTCCCCATTTCCAAAACTATGAGATCAGCAAATCCAAATTCCCATTTTTGCCCACACTTCACGTATAAAGGCGTCTTACATGATTAGTTTAGTTGTTTCATTTTGTGGGGTATTTAACTAAATTTGTTTAAATTACATATTACTCCATTTTATAAGATGTATTTGAGGTAATAGAATATTGATTTTTTTATTCGTAAGTATGAAATTAAAGTTAATCGAGGGAGCTACAAAAAGTTGAGTTGGCCCTGTCCCCCATCACAAAAATAATTTGTCAGCATTTTGTGAAAAGGACAATGTCGTTCCAATTACAATCGCTAGTCCATTTAGCAAGATAATGGGCTGCAAAATTAGCATTCTTAGAAACATGACTAGGATGATAATTTAAAACTAAATTATTAAAGTCCTTGGATGATAATTAGAGTTTATAATTGTGTTTATGATTTGTAAGTGATTGATTAAATTATCGTACTTTAAGATCTTCAATTAAAGTTAGAAATTCATTAATTTTCTGATAGGATTTATAAGATTCTATAAAAATCGTATTATGAGAGTTTATGAATTTTCTTTTTTTTTTAATTTTTATAATTATAACATTTTATGTCAATTTCACAAGTTTTTATACATCAATTTAAAATGACTCAAAAATTGTATGAGCTTACCTAAAGACCTTTTAACATCATATATATTATTTAATAAATTTATAACTGCATAAATCACTGTATTATTTGATCTAAAATTCATCCAAGCATTCTGATGGTGGGCGAAAAAGATATTTTGCTTTCTTGTACTATGAATTAGGTGAATTTAAAAGTTAGGTGATTTTAAAAGTTGAACTCTGTTGTTACGAGAATAATTGGTTCATCTTTAATTTTCAGGCAAGTTCGTTGCCAAAATTTATTTCAGCTTTAAAACAACTAATTAAGAATCACCTAATACCTATCCAACGAAAAATTGCCTCAACAAATGTTGTCATAACCCATGATGGAAAATATGGGGACTTTTCCGTCATTTCCTAAGTTAGCAAAACGAAGTGGAAAGAACCGAGACAAAGGCCGATGTCTATTCTGCACCATCAAAACTGCGACACCCTTTCTCTCTCTCTAGCAACTTTATGACTTCTTCATGATTAGAGTAAACAATATTTTTCTTGAAAACAGAACTCAACCAAACCCCATCATTCAATATACAAAATTGTTATTACCAATAATATACATATATGATCAGAGAGCAGATCAAAGTTTGAATTTTTAATAATTCTTGAAGCAACAACGAACTCCCAACAAATCCATTTCATCATTCATCCCCTGTTTCTTAGTTTCCACTTCATGTGAATACCTAATACAGAAAGCCCCATTCCAACTAGTACCTCTTTAATTATTCTATCCAGTTTTCTGTCTCTCTCTTCCTCTCTCTCTCTGTCGAGAGAGAGGTTTAAGAGAGCGGGGAACTGTGAAAAATGGTTGAAAATAAAAGACCTCTCAAAACCAGAGGCTTCTACGTGAGGATGAAGCTTAGGAACAACAAGAATCCTTACAGATACCTCAAATGGATTCTTTGGTTTTCCATTTCTTTCTATTTTTTGTCTTCTTTTCTCATAACTCACAATAAACCAACCATTTCCTTTTCAAGAACCACCGTTTCCCACTCCAAAGCATCCCGTGCTCTTATTGAAGAAGCATCTCTCAATTCCTCCGCCGTCCACTACCTCAAAAAAACCGATGGTAATTGCAAAAGATTAAATAATAAAAATAGTGCAAATAAGATATAAAAAATTCCTTGCCTTCTTTATGTTTTGTTGCTTATTTTTCTTTTATGGTACAGATTCAGGTATTTTCAAGGGGATGAAGATATATGTTTATGATTTGCCATCGAAATACAATAAATATTGGCTAAAAAACGAGAGATGCAGCGGCCATTTGTTTGCTTCCGAGGTTGCTATTCACAGGGCATTGATGACCAACGAGGTTAGAACATTGGACCCATGGGAGGCTGACTTTTTCTTCGTCCCCGTCTATGTCTCATGCAATTTCAGCAAAGTCAATGGTTTCCCCGCCATTGGCCACGCTCGTGCTCTCATGGCTTCCGCTATCCAGCATATTTCCTCTCAGCTTCCTTTTTGGAACCGCAGCCTCGGCTCTGACCATGTTTTCGTCGCGTCCCATGATTTTGGTTCTTGTTTTCACACCATGGTACGCGGAAATATCTCTGTTTCTCTGTTGTTCTTTTGTTTCTTTTGTAGTTTGTGATATAGGATTGTTTTGAATAAGGACTTTCATTGTATTTTGTAGGAGGATGTTGCGATGGAAGATGGGGTACCTGAATTTTTGAGGAATTCCATAATTTTGCAAACGTTTGGGGTGAAACACGAACACCCATGCCAGGACGTGGAACATGTTGTGATTCCGCCGTACGTCTCGCCGGAAAGTGTACGCGCCATCCTGGAAAAGTCGCCGCTGACCGGACGCCGCGACATTTTTGCGTTTTTTCGGGGTAAAATGGAAGTCCATCCAAAGAACGTCAGCGGTCGTTTTTACGGCAAGTAAGATTGCAATCATTCGTCAGTCAAATTTTTTTGACAGCGGATTGATCTTAAATTACCATATTAACCTTGGGTATTTCATTTCTTCGACAGAGGTGTCCGGACGAAGATATGGCGGAGATACGGCAGTGACCGGAGGTTTTACCTGCGGAGGCACAGGTTTGCAGGCTACCAGTCAGAGATTGTACGGTCAACGTTTTGTTTATGCCCATTGGGTTGGGCCCCGTGGAGTCCGAGGCTCGTAGAATCCGTGGCGTTAGGGTGTGTTCCGGTTATCATAGCCGACGACATCCGGTTGCCTTTCCCCTCCGCCGTGCCTTGGGCGGATATTTCCATAACCGTGGCGGAGAACGACGTGGACAAGCTCGGCAAAATCCTCGAGCACGTGGCGGCTACAAATCTGACTTCTATACAGCGAAACCTGTGGGACCCCGAAGTGAGGAAGGCCCTTCTATACTACGATCCAATGCTGGACGGGGATGCCACGTGGCAGGTCCTAGCTGCCCTATCTGGAAAGCTAAACAGGTCCCACAAGAAGTCAAGGGTTTCCATCCAATGAGGACTATCCACGTGGCGGGTTCCAGCTAAGATGTGTCGCTTTTCGCTACGTGTATCGGGAAATACATAGTGGAAGACAGCTGGGATTTATTGGGTGTATATGTGTATTGGAATTTTCAAATGGGCCCCCAGCTAAGGAAGGGTTCGGGGTTTATGCTGTTGGCTGTACAGTGTTGTACATCTGACGTGGCGATACATGATTCCTTGCTTTTGCGGTTCGGTGGTGCACTAAGGATTATGTCGTATATAGCGTATATCTGTACATGATGAAGAGAAGCATTTTTTATTTTATTTTATTTGTTTTGCGAGGGATGGAGGTGGGATCTTGTGTTCAGGTCCACATGGTCCTCAATTCTTCATAGCTGTACAAAGTGCTGATAGGTTTATAGCGGCATTCATTTTTTTTTAAATAATAGTGTCCATTTTTCCAAAAGAAGAAAATATTAAAAGCATTTCATTTTTTCTTTTTTTTTTGAAATAACAGTCCTCTTCAGCTTTTAAAATAATGTAGTATGTCGTATTCTTATGCAGGGTAAAAATCAGACTCAGAACCCACAAGTCTAATTGAGTGATATGGTAAGTACATTTAATATTTTATTTAGTTAAATTTATCTGCTATGCGACTTGGTCTTATTCGACCCACTCGTATGGACAAGTTGTATATGTTCGGAGTTGGAATTTTTGGAAGTAAATCAGAATGTAGATTTGTTTTTTCTTGAATAATTAAACAGATAAATATAAAGAGGAGGCATGATATAATCATTGCAGAACTGCCAATGTTACAATTGTTGTCGGAAGTAAGCATAAGAGCATTTTATTTTGATGAAACATTGGATTTAAGTTGTTTGTTATTACAATAAGCACAGCAAATTATCAATTAGATTATAACTTTTACTATAAAATTAATTTATTTACAGATTATTGTCTTGGATGCATTTAATTTCGCAACCTTAAAATAATGAATGCGATTTGAAATGAAGGTATTAAGCAGGTGAGGAATATTGTAAAAGTGGGGACAGAATATAGAGGAGGAACAGGCTGGCAGGTCTGAGATGTGTCAGAGGGCTTTAATTTGGGAATGGCGGAGTGTCACGGGTTCCCCTGCCCGATAATAATTATAATAACGTTACATACATACATACAAACATCACACTATCCTATTCTCCTCAATTTTCAAGATGCCATTCATGATGTGCCTCCATCAACTTTTTTTTACCTTGTTTTTTGTTTTTCTTTGTTTTTTTACTTTCACCAAGCAGGAAAAAGGATACGGCATTGCAAATTCTGCTATGTGAGAGACTCGAAACAAGTTCAATAAATTACTACAGATTGGTATTTTTCCTGTTATTAGAGAATGACTTTATAACAATCCTCCGCCATGTTAGAATCGCATCTAGAAAATATTTAAGGATTGTGGCTCTTTATGCGATCTTGGATTAAAATTTACCTCATAAGCTAGTTTTTTGGATTGCGTCAGATGCAAAGTCTATTTTCTTATAATATAGAACTAATGTATATTAATATATAAACTCTGCATATTTATGATAATGTGGAAATTTATGTCGATTAATTGTTCATGTACATAAGACGATAAGTCCTTGTCTTATTGGCATGTTGGAATTCTTGTGAACTTAGAGATCACATGCTCCATTCTCACCAATGTGGTACCCTTTTTTTTTGTGTTCCCTATCATATGATAAATTTGAATATTTTTTTTACTGTACCATAAGATTCTCTCCAATGTGGTCCTTTTCTATTCCCTCCCTATTGTATGATAGGTTTTAATATTTTTTTACTATACAGTAAGCTGTTAAAAATATCTCTCTTTGCTCATGAGGCATTTGTCCAAATAGTAAGATAGAAGTGTGATAACCTATAGGCCGGGCCATAGGCCATGGGTCTCATTCCCATTGGTGTGTGAGCTGTTTTTCTATCGTATAATAGATGTTGATGATTTTTTATTGTATAACCATAAACTAAAAATAAATAAAAGAAACTACAATTTCAGGGAAAAAAAAAAAAAAAGAAGAAGAAGAAGAGAAAGAAAGAAAAAACAAGGAAAAGGTTGTTCATAGACATAAAGGTCGTATCTTAAATTCAAAATTTTCTCTTAAAATCGACTAGTGTCTGCAATTTCTATATAACCAGTGAATTAACTCGTGTCGCGAGGAGGATTAGTTGGAAGCTAAATTAGTGGGCTACTATAGCTGACTGCAAATTGGGCCAGAGAGTGTAGTTTTGTAGGCCCAGTCTAGTGCAAAAACTGGGGAAGATATAAGGACCCAGCACAGGTCCAATTCAAAATTTATATCCCTCGATGACTTGTGAATTTGTTTTGGGTCTTCAAAAATTTCATTGCGGCCCTAGTTGTAGAAGTTTGAACGTGTGGTGGTGCAAGGTTCCAAATCTTGTATTTTTCCTTTCACTTGACTTCAATTTATCAGATTTTAAGTTATCTAAAACTGAAAAATGGCATTTCCTCCCAGTATATTGGTGAATTTTTTCAAGTGGGACGCTGCCAAAAAAAAAAAAGAAGAGGAAAGAAAGAAAATCTCATTTTGTTGCCGATTATTTTTCCCCCTAAAATATTTATCACTTTTAATCCATTTAAAGAATATTAATTTACTAAATAAATTTATTACACTGTTCTTACCGAAATTTATAGCAATAGAAGTATAAAACAAAAGACAAACATCAATTGTACGAAATTTTATATAAACAAAAAGAAACTTCCGTAGTAGCTTGAAAGCCATGTATGACACATAACGAGTTTGGGAAATAATAGTATTTTTCATTTATTGTACAGTTACAAAGCATACAACACAACACACGCGCGCGCGCGTACGCACTTAGAGACACATCTCTTGTCTTAAACAAACAATTAAACCTTTCCATTATTCAAAAAAAAGAAAAAAGAGAGACAGAATTCAATTCTTGGAGGCTTGGACGCTTAGCCTTCATTCACCCACCCCTTTATATTCATATTCTTGGCAAACTGGCCTATCTCAAGACACTCCAAACGAAGAAAACAATCCTTCTATACGCCACATTATTAAAACAAAGGATTCATAACAACGGGACCAATTCTAACACTCAGGTGTGAGTTGATGATCTCTTTCCGGATCCTTGCAATAATCATAAACCTTATAATTATTATGAACATACATTAGCGCCGCATGTTGCTGACTACTCAGATGGCCGAGGCCAGATGGGGAGCCGGAAGGGGGACGGCACGAGGCGGCCCCACCGGCGGGGCAACCTTTAATCTTGAAATTGTTGTACTTGCCCACAAAGGGTTGGTAGCTATAATCAGCTTTGTATTTTCCCTTGTCCGTCGCCCATGAGGAGGCGTCCCATATGGACCCGTACACCGACATGGGCCTCACCGGAAATGTTTCATCACTTTTCCTCGGGTACCGCCTGATTGGCACATCATCAACAAAATATCTGCATTTCAAAATCACATGATCAGAAGAATCAAATTTTGAGACGCGTATGAGGAAAGTTAGGCAAAATTATTTGGTGGGGACACGCTGGTGTTGTACCACTCCGTAGGGGATCCCCTTTTCTATTTCATTTATTTTTCACTTCATACCTAAAAATACCAACACAATCATTGGAAACATATATTCCAAATTTATTAGATGAACAACAAATTTATTAAGTGTGGGAAAAGGATGAACATAAGTATTCCAACCATGCATGCCATATTTCGAGACCTTGATATAATACATATATCCAAATGAGATATTTTTGAATATATATATATATAGCTGACAGGTAAAAAAATTATATGTATTTTTCATGACGCTATGCATTAATTAATGTATACTACCACGAATTCTCCAAGAAAACGTTGTCTTCTGTGTTGAAATTTGATTAATTCTCTAATGTGGGTCATTATTATTAATTTCCTTTTAGAAAATTGACTTTGGCCCATTAATTAACTAATGTCTATATTTCTTTTTTGAGGTACTAATGTCTATATTTATACACTAACATTTTTAATAATTTATATGTATATTACAACATTTAACATATTAATCTGTACAGATTATTATTACCCAAAATTCTAAATGCAACAAATTCAACTACGATGCTGGAAAATTGAAAAGCAAGAGTATAGGTAACTATATATATATATATATATATAGAGTTGGATTCTTTATATGCAACAGGGAAATTAAATGAGGGCTCACATGATCTCCGCTGGATCCCAAAGAATGGCATAATTGTGAAAATCCTTGGTGGGGTCAAACCAGAGGTGAAATTTCATTTCTCTCCCTATAATGTTACCATCTCCACTCCCTCTGATGTATACATTTGTCTGTAACACGTAGGGCTCATCACCTGTTGTCCCAAGAAATTCAATATCAATCTCATCATGGTTCCCTGGATGCTCTTCATTGTTTGATAGCTGCCATTTTAATTAATTAATTTAATTAATCATACTTATCATCAATACTAATACAACAAAATTACTCCTAATTAATTATCAATTAATTAATATCAAGTAATATATATATATATAAACTTGTTCCTGTGGTGTTGTTGAATTTCTTACATAAAGAGAGGTTATAACTCCGGCAGTGTAACCAGGTTGAAGCTTTATCGCTGCCCCGAAATAACCAGAATTGTAAGGAGTAAGTGATTTGAACCCACTTCCTGCAATAAGAAAGTGAAGCAAAATATTGAAAGTGGACTTTGGATATCACTAGTCCCAAAAGTTATTTTAAGAGGTGCAAATTATCTCAAATCATATGAAAAGACCTCTACTCATACACTAACCGATCATACTTGCCATTGCTTTTAGTAAGTAGCTTTTATTTTCTAGCTATGGAAAAGTTATTTTGATAGTGTTTAGTAAAATAATCAAAATTTAAAAGCATTCTACTTAGCTTTTGCTTACTCCACCAAACGTGCTAGGTAAAATTGTGAAAATCACTTTTTGGCAAAGACTTATGACGACCTTTTTAAAACTTTTTGACTTTTATTCTAAATATTTTCAACTTTTACTATTTACGTTTATTATTAATTTATCAACTTCTCTAAATGAAAATCGCTTTTTAAAGTGGAATTAATGCCAAACCCTAGACAGGAATAGTAGCAGTATGAAATTACAGTAATAGTTACTATGTTGATAGATTGTTAATACATACGTTACTATTGTTGTTAATAGTAATAATTTGGAGATTAATTGTCATAATCGTTAATTAAATGTTATTGTGGCAAAATAAAATTATTTAAGATAACTTAATGTATAGAACCAATGATAAAAATAAAAATTAATTTTATAAATATATCAAAAATGATAATTTTATATTATGATTTAATTTCTTATTATTAGTATTACGTTTGTCTTTTGCAGTCAGGGGGCAGTACGTACCTTCACTTTCTAAAACTAGTGCCAAATATCAGCCATCTGGACAGGTGTTCCTTGTTCTATATCATTCATGTTATTTGTGAATTTATATGTTAATTCACTGCCCAACAAACAATGTAGGTACCTTAATTATAACTAAAGAACCGCTACATTTATTCAATTTCACTTTCTTTATTCTTGATAAAGACCATTAGCCTCACATACATATAACTCCAAAACAAAATATTAGCCAACTAGTGACAATACTTTTACTTTAATGAAATAAAGAAAAAGCTGCATTATTGAGATAACATAAAGATAGTTACAGAAATGTTTGTGCCATCTAATTATGTAAATTATAGGAACTTTGAAACATATATCATGTCAACTATAGTGGCACATGAAAAAACGAAAGACTGATTGAGAAAATAAGTAGCAGTGATCAAAATACAAGTCTATGACATTGAGACATAAAAATTTTATAATAAAATGAAATCAATAGTGACATTTAATTTTTACATATGAACTAGACTTAACTCGACCAATTAATTACGTAAGTTAATCAGTCTAGGTAATTACATTCTTGTAAGTACCTGAGTTTTTGTCGAGCCAAATAGTGAGTGTCCCTTGGTCTAAACTTTGATGCTGAGGACCCCAAAGGTTCTTGAACCCTTGGTTGAACCCCATGGAGCCAATTCTTGAACTGGGGTAGTAGCCCGGTGCAGGTGGACCCTGTGCATTATTTCTTAAGGGGAACAAGAAAATAAAGAGAAGAGAAATAAGGAGAGCCATATATGTTTTGTTTGGGAAGAAAAAGAGGGAAAAGTATATATAACTGAAATGTTTGGTTTAATTCAGTGGTATGTTTATGGCAGTATAAATAGGACGATTATGAGGTCCCACATCGAGAAAATGGAGTGATGAGGGCTGCACTTTGGGACAAAAGCAAATCCACAACTTGCGATGAATGGGAACAAAGAATGATTGACATTAGGATTGTGTTCTGTTGCAGTTTTGATTCTTTCTTATTGTTTATGGGATAGCTTGTTGGTTAGGGTTGCTCATTTTGGAATATGTGTGTATGGATATGTGCTTGTTTATTGTGTGACTAGATGAATTTAATTAAATTTAATTAAAGTAATTTTTTTTTTAAGAAGTAAAAAGATGTATCTATGAACTGAATTATATCACGGGTTGTAAAGTGATGTACTAAAGCATGCTTGAAACAGTCTGATTCTTCTTCAAATCTTTCTTTTGGTGCAATTCTTGGAACATGTTAGATTTGAATACATTTGAATACAAGGAATCTGGGTATGTGGAGTAATAAAATCATTGTATGGTCCAACTAACTGCGAAAGAACCAATAAATCTTTTTCTAGATCTAGCAACTCATCTTTCCTGGATGTAAATATTACTATATATTTTGTTGCACTCTTAACTGTGTTTTTTCACCTTTTTCTTTGCTCTAATATGTCTTTGTGATAAAATGCTAAAGATCAAGAATGAAGCTCAAGTTCTCCATTTTTAAGGATGAAAACAATATTTTGACTCAGGTAAAAGGCTTGCAGTTTTAAAATTTTAAAGAGAGTCAATTTTAAATTTTTCTTTAAACTTTGTGTTTCAAGAAAAAGTAATTTTAATGAGTGAAAATCTCTAAAGAATCCGATGTGAAATTTCCATTAGTCTTAATTAGTCCCATTGTGTGCATCACATATGAAACCAAATTACATTTGTAACCATGCACCAAAGTTATTAATGTGAGTCCTTAAAGCTAAAATATAGGGACCATTGTGGAATTACATTCTTTATCAGTAACATGCAGAAAATGATGTCTATGATGTATATATTTATGGCATTGTGACTAACTTTACATTGTCATGAAAATTTATAATCAGGCACGGCACACATGTTACTGTTTTTGGTTTTTTCCGAAATTCAGACATATTCCCTAGTTTTTCAGCCATGAAAATGTGTTATCCATATCCTCTATCTATCTACATGATATCCATTTTCTGACAGATAAATGAAACAATAATTAATGTATGCGATGGATAAGAAGTTATTGGTTATGATTACAGGTTTTCAGGTACATGAATGTACCATTCTAGAGACAAAAATTCATGTGTACCAAGTAATTAAATGAATTGCTGAATTTCAAGAAAAATAATATTGGTAACAAAATATTTAATGATAATGTTAAAGCTGTCATTAATAATGTTACATATGAATAATGACAATGATTTTGTAAATTTGATTTTGTTAACAATTGGGTTTAAATTGTCATTCCTAATAATTAGTAGCATGTAATACTTAATACTTAAATCAACAAATAATATGATAAAGCCTCAGATTGTTCTCAAATAAATTTAAAATTATTAATCCCTTTCTTGACTTCCTAATTAAAAAACACAAATTTTCCAGTCCCCGACATTATTATCAAGAATTAGCCTAAAATATGGGCCTTGACATATACGTCATTTATCACGCCTTTTTCATTTAACCAACTGTAATTTCCTCACACATATCTATCTTAATTAAAAATGGGGTCACACTCATAAGTGGACCAAATTTACGTACATAAGATTAGCTTAATTTAGAGCCAACCATGTCATAATCTTTCAATAAAATCTTGATCCAATGTATTAAATTAGCTCACAGTGCAAGAAAAAGTATTCTTCCCAATTCCCTCATAATATATTAATCATCAATAATTATACTGCACGGACATGAGCATAATTATAAAGATTATTATTGTGAAAAGATAGATCGAGTCCGCTAATTGCTCAATTAATGATTGGTTTTGGTGGGCAATAACTTTCAAATCCATGCACTAAATTCTACCATAATTTGGGCATCTTTTTCTCTCCACAACCACAAGAAACACGAAATTGTGGAATTTCAGACATTAGGTTTTCGTCCAGCTGAAATATACATGAATGATACCTCCTTTTTGCCGACACTTCTTTTAAGGGTCTTGGCAATGTTTTGGGTGTTATGCCTTAGAATTTTTGTAAGTTTGAACCCGCATCTAATTCTCGAATACTTTTACGAATAATTACCTAAACATCCCATGAAATATGACATAATCATTTTCTAAAATTTGGATAATTATCGTTAAGCCCTTACTGTTGATTTGGCTGATCGGATAGTTGTAGATATAATCATAATTATGCGTTAAGGGATCTAATGATAATTATTTAAATTTTGGGAGTATTATGGTAATTATGCCAACTTCAGGGAGTGTAAGTAATTATCCCTACTTTTTGATTAGGACTAAAAGTTTCTGTTCTATGCGTGAGTTCAAAAAAGCCAAGAGTTACGTTGCAAATCAAAGAAAGTACGAGTCATATGCTTCACAATTACACCCACACAAGTCAAAATATTCTGAATTCTAGGTTTGTTCGACTAGTTATTTGGTAATTACTTTCTTTACAGTGATATTTCTTGTTTGTTTGTATGATAATTATATTTAAAGCACGATAAGCTCACTTGAGATATTTGAATAGCAATTTCCAGTGAGTGAATCCCTTCACGAACTTCTCAAAGGCGGATGCAAGTGAAAGATGTTGGAGAAAATTTATAGGAAACATACGTCAATACTTCTTGACGTTTGTCTTAATTACAAAGTATTCTATGTGATTTGAGAAGTTATAATTATGTTACATGTTCACTGTAATAAAAATAAAATAAAATAAAATCTGACCTAAGTCTAAGTGACAATAAAATGTGTGACAATATAAAATGTCATTAATAGTACGTAGGTATTAAGTGATAATGACTTTTATTTTGTTATCAATTATATATTTTTTTGACAATAATTTTTATTCTATACAGATCATTAGTGACAACAAGTGATGTTCCATATAGTCTGTCACTACAATTTAACGACAATATTTTTATTATCACTAAGTAGTTATTGTACATATATGTTACTAATTGTCAATAATGACAATATAAATATATTCTTATCATTATTAAGTTTGTTAAAATCTTTTTTGTGACGAACTACAATTTTCTGTTACTATTTACATAGAATTAGTGATAATTTTCACTTTGCCACTCAATATTTTGTCACTTTTAATATAATTTTTTAATGGTTGTTCAATTGACAAAAAAACTTAACAAAATTTGTGTAATATTACTATTAAACTCCTTTAACATATTGACTAAAATATTAGAAGCGGACACAAAGGATCTACTTGTAATGTTACATGTGCTCCATTAATTATCCTTCAGCTAAAATAACAAGCGGAATTCATTTATATATAAAGAAAAGTTTAATCCATGCAATCTGCATGAATCATGTTGATTACTTACGCAAAACAACTTCCTTGTTACAAGATGCCATTTTCGCGGTGATAATTAGTTGCTTCCAACAATGGTGCGTTAAACACGCCTAATCAATGTTCTTAATTAAGAGGCAAATTTCGTCCATAGTGACATGTTAACAAAAACCATATATTGAGAACCTACAAATCGATTGCTGTAGCAGTGATTCTTATTTTAAATTATAGGAGTAACAATTTTATAACTATTTTAAATTGGACTAGGGATCAGAGAAGAATTGAAAAGAGTTCTTGACTCTTAAATGCAACTGATCGAGATCGCCAAACGCTAGTCTTCTTCTCAACTGATTAGTGCTTGGTCTTTTCCTCTCGAATTAAGGACTTGCGCATCCACGTGATAATAATCATCCATTTCCTGACTATGAATTAATGTTATTATAATTAATCATTATTTACATTTTTGGGCCAAGGCCAAACTAATTTACTTTGTTACCCCTATCAAGTCTGCCGGCCGGGTATATCAAATATTAAAACATCACTATAAATAAATAAAGTTACATTGCTTTCACTTTAATTCGACGTAATAATTTAGTGTTTCTATTGATTTAGACACGGACGATTTGATTCGAATTTTTTTATAAATGTGACGTACTAACATTTACATCTCAATAGCCACCGATATAGATGAAAGTAACTTTATAATTTTGTTTGCGTTATATCGTCTTATCTTCATTTGCCATGTGTCCGATTCATTACATATAATTATAAAAGTACAATAAAGTAGATAGATATTCACATCAATTTCTGAATATTTGTAAGGATTAAATATGAATAAAGAAATAGAGGATTATTCGCTCGAAATATACCTTGTTTTTGAGATCTTTCTTCTGACAAAAAGATGAAATTATATAATCAAAAAAGAGTAAATTAATTTCGTTTTGCAAATAAGATTTTCAGCCGACATCAAATATCATATGTTTGAGGAAAATATAGCAAATATATGGATACCTTCTTTGCCAGAAAATTTTAATTAACATAAGTTGAAGAAGAAAATTAATAAATTATAACTCGAGAGTGTTAATG
>JACFYI010002230.1:1835644-1875018 GCA_014898755.1 Handroanthus guayacan
ATATTTTATGCCTTGAGTAAATTCATGTGTTTATAATAATAATAATAATAATAATAATATCTTATTCCAGCTTAAAATTGATTCATTCGCATTTTCTTTCTTTTTAATTTTTCTATAAGCCACTTTTATGTGTTTGTTTTAAGTTTTTTTCTTGTATTTTTGGAAAATTTATATATACTGGCGCCACTACACATTCGACGTGTGTATAAAATAATTAATATATATTAAAATAATAAAATGCACACTTGATTTGTGTGTAATTAATAATTAGAATATAATCAATATATTTAATATAATTATACACATAATTTAACATAAATAAATAAATTAGTAATTAATTATTTTTTTATTATGTTACAATTAATTATTAAGGTGAGTTAATAGAAAAGAGTATTTTAGGCATTACACATAAAAATATACCATCCAAATAATTACCTTTAACCTTCACACTTTATTGCATGACTACATTCATGTTAAGTTTGATTAAACTATAAAAATGAAGTCATATCAATTTGTAATTTTCACCTTCTCAAAGGGATAGTGAAAATGAAACACATATAATGATTGAAAGAGATTATTTATGATTCTGAACAATATTTTTTAATTGATATATGCCAAAACTTATTCCTAAGTTACATTCGTAGAACTTGTCATATTCATCTTTACATTCTTAGATACATACTATTCACATATTCATATATTATCAATAAGCCTATTCAAATTATATCATTGCGTTATAGAAATTTATAATGGCAAAAGATGAAACAAGTGCAGTAACCATTTTAATAGCGAAGGTTGTAAAATATTATATTTTTGTATTCTAACTGCTTTTTTCTTCTATCCTTTATCAGTAAATTACATCATATAAATATTTATTGAATTGTGGCATAACTTCATGAAATATTGTGTCTCTTAACTTAATCAGCACATTGATTTGAATAGACATATTTCAAAGTTACATCTTTTTACAACCTACGTATTTGCTCGTTGCCATAAAACCGGTAATTCAAATAGAATCAGCAGTAGAAGAATATTATAATCTTTTAATTGGAGACGTATACCATAACAGTTACATCTTTTCACGTTATTACTAAATATTCACTCGTATTTCAGCCCAATTCATAATATACCTCTTGCACCATATTATCCAAACTTCCTTCGTAACAAAAATTATCATACTTAAATTTATATTTTAAATTAATTTTTTAAAACAATATATATTTCACACAAAAAATAATGCGCGCGTCGAACTGAATGAAGCTGGAAACTAAAGGTGCCCAAACGTAATCAAGTTGAGGGGGTCCCATTTCGTGCTAATATGAAACACAATTTCCCAATATTGAGTCCGTTGCTTTACGGTTACAATACTTCTGGAAGTCAGTTGCTCATTCTATTTTAAGGGTTCTGTACCTTGCAAACAACAACTATGTATCATCCTTTTTTATTTATATTTTCTTTTTCTTTCCGTCGATAAACCTTAATTCAGTTCAATTTTCATGAAAATTCACCAAGAAAAATGTTTCACTTACTATAAATGTATGTTTGAATAACAGATACATAATGTTAGAACTGTTCCGTTTTAATTCTTATATTTTTTTGAGTATAAATAAATTTACAATTGCATGAATCTGACGATTGTGCATTAATTCATATATTTTTTTGATAAATTTTGTAGTTCGTTATTTTAATATCAATTTCTATACGTATCAATTTAATTATTATCCTTTTTTCCCCCCATTGATAATGTATATTCAATTGTACTTTAAAAGAAAAGGTGACAAATACTTATAGCAATTGATGTGATCGGCCAGCTTTATAAAAAATTATGATGCAAGCAACATGAGTTGTGTGATTTTAGAATTAGGTATTTGTTTGTGATTAATTTTTGGCAAAAGCCATGTAAAGAATAAAGATTGTGGCTATTTTTAGCTACAGAAGAGGTTCAATCTTATATATTCCAACTTGAACTTCTGCTCGGAGACAAAATAATTTCTGAATAATTATTTTTTAAGAAACACTCACAAATTTTGATTTAATAGTACTAGTAGTAGATAAGCTCAGTGATCTTATTTATTCACATTTTAATGACATAATTTTAAATATATTAATTTTTATATATTGTGGCTATTTTAACCTACAAAACAGGTTCAATCTTATATATTCCAACTTCAACTTCATGCTTGGAGACAAAATAAATTCTAAAAAATTATTTTTTTAACAAACACTCACAAATTTTAATTTAATAGTACTAGTAGTAGATAAGCTCAGTGATCTTATTTATTCACATTTTTATGACATAATTTTAAATATATTAATTTTTATATAGCATATTAATCTCGTCATGATTAATTTAATTAATTAATTCATATAGAAGAAAAGAGGAAAAGAAAATCCTCTTATCCAAGTTCATAGGCTTCGAACTTTATTGAGTTTTATATTATGTTTGATACCAGGATTTTGATAAGGAGAAAAAAACAAGAATATTAAGGAAAATAATTTTGATTATTTGACTAGCGAGGAAAATTCTGATGAAAGGTAAAATTGAAAAAGAATGTAAAGCAAATTTCCTCAAAAGTTATTTCGCCCTACATTTCCTTCTCCCAGATATTTAATCTCAATGTTTTCCATTCCTTTTATCATTTTTCTTAAAAACCCAAACAAACTTAGAGTTTTAAATTTCTTTGATAATAATTAACTTTTTTACACCAAAGTTCTGATAAAAACATAATTAATGTCAGTCTTCACATATATGAAAATCCGACTTTGAATAATTCGTGTGCAATTGAAAAGAGAGCTTAATTGCATGTAACTTAAACCGGCAAGAAACAATGAACATGAGCATTTCCTGAGATACATTTCAAAGTACAAATTAAATTCATGAAGAAATTATAATTTATTGTAATTGAAATTGTAATTAATTGTCATCTACTTTTTCAAAATTTGAAACGTTATTACATGTATTTTACTCAAATTCACTGAACATATCGGACACAAATCTAAAACATAATTATCTGATTCCAATTTAAAAAACTTTCCTTAAAAAATAACCCCGCATTAAATAAAATTACAAATTCTAATAATTTGTTGGTGGTTTTCCACTTTTCCCTCTCACGCACAGAAACACGCATACAATGAACATTTCTCACTCCATCTGTGTATATATATAACCCATACACAAAATCCTTCTCAGAACTGAAAATGGCCTCTGCTCTTTCCTCCCCCCATTGCTTTCTCTTCATTTTCCTCATTTCCGTAACTCTTTCATCGTTAGCAGACGCCAATGGTGATAGATTTTGGAAGTCTTTTTCAAATTATGAATACCCAAAAACACAGGCGCAGAAACTGTTGAGAGCCTTTAACTTGTTTCCCAAGCATGAAGTGAATCATCATGTGAGCCATGAGACTGATTCTGGGGGTTCCAGAATTGTTGAGAAGCAATTGAAATTCCCTTTTCTGGTTGATTCAGGGGCATCTGTTCAGGACTTGGGCCATCATGCTGGTTATTATAAACTGCCACACGCTAAACATGCGAGGTATAAATTGCTTAACATTATATGATTCTTTTATATGTGATTCAAATGAAGAATTGAGTATAATTCATATGTTTTGTTGTTACTGTTAGTATTAGTGTTTGTAGACTATATGTTTAGTGTTGGATCAATAATGAAGCATTTTTACAGAAGATTAACTCTTTGATTAACTGTCAGGATGAAGATGAAGATAGGAAATGATTTATACACTTGTACATCATAATTTCATGGGTTTAATAAAATTTGTTCAGTTTAAGTAGAATCTGAAACTATATCGCAATCTTGGATTATGCTTGCTGGCTCAAGTAAGTGCATGAACTCAAGTTTTCCCTCAAGAAGATTTTGCAGATAAGCTAGCATGCTCAAAAATTTGGGAAAGTTTTGTCAGCATCTTTTCTCCTATCTGTCAGAATAGCAAAAGATCCTATGTGTCTTTCCATCATTATTCCATAATATGGTTTCTCTTTTCCTTGTGAATTGCCTTCTCTCCGTTTGAACTAATTTTATTCAGTAATGAATGCAAAAATTTGCCAAAATTTGTCGTCTTATGGTTAAGTCAGTTGTCATGTCAACTGAAGGCGTCTTGCTAAGCTTCTTGAGATTGTGTTGGCAGGATGTTCTATTTTTTCTTTGAATCAAGGAACAAATCTACCGATCCTGTAGTTATATGGCTAACTGGAGGACCTGGATGCAGCAGTGAACTAGCTTTGTTTTATGAAAACGGCCCGTTCCACATAACAAGCAATCTGTCATTAGCATGGAATGAATTTGGATGGGATATGGTATTTTAAGGCTTTTAAAAGCCATATTTGCTTTCTATGATTCAATTTTGTTGTTCTTATTCTTAGTTTTGCACTAATTTTTCTTCTCCATAAAATGTTATGCAGGTATCAAATCTTATATATGTCGACCAGCCAACTGGAACAGGTTTCAGCTATACTTCTGATGATGATGATATTAGGCACAATGAGGAGGGTGTTAGCAACGATCTATATGACTTCTTGCAGGTTTGTTTCTCCTTCTATTATATTTTGTGTCTCACGAGAATCATGAAGCCCACGGTATAAATTCTCTTGTAAATAATCTTCCAAAACATGTAAAGGATCTTCTATTCTATAATTCTTCAGGCCTTTTTCAAGGAGCATCCTCATTATGCAAAGAATGATTTTTACATTACTGGAGAATCATATGCCGGGCACTACATTCCTGCTTTTGCCGCTCGGGTTCATCAAGGGAACAAAAACAAAGAAGGAATTCATATTAATCTAAAGGTATCTTCTTAGTAATTATCTATAACAGTTCAAGTTCATTTAGGATCCTGCTTTTTGTGTAATCTCGTATTCATTTCTCAGGGTTTTGCCATTGGCAATGGACTTACAAACCCAGAAATACAGTACAAAGCATACACTGATTATGCTCTGAACATGAAACTCATTCAGCAATCTGATTACGACAGCATGAACCAGTCAGTTTCAGACTGTGCACAAGCAATTAAGCTTTGTGGTACTTTCTAAGTGCATTACCATGTTCAAATTTCCGCCTCCTAATAACATGATATTTAGTTTTTTGGTGTATTTTGGATTGAATCGTGCAAAGAGGGTGTTCTGACAATGCGTCTATTTGTCTATACATGTTGAGATATGTAAAAATGAAAAATAAAACTGGATGCTTGCATAATGATTGACTTTCTCAGTTTTAATCTTTTAAATTATTATCTTGCCATGAAAAAAAAGTTCACGGCCCCTGAACTAGAATTATAAAGCCT
This sequence comes from Handroanthus guayacan, assembly GCA_014898755.1. Taxonomy (NCBI): domain Eukaryota; kingdom Viridiplantae; phylum Streptophyta; class Magnoliopsida; order Lamiales; family Bignoniaceae; genus Handroanthus; species Handroanthus guayacan. The sequence goes on from JACFYI010002230.1 coordinate 1,840,940, forward strand.
TGAGATTCTAGTATATTTTAGCTTAGATTCTCCATAGCAGAAGGTTTAGTCACTTTACCAAACGTGCTCCAAAATATTTTGCAATAGCTAAAAAGCTGAATAGCTGGTAATAAGAGCATTGTCAAACACTCTCTGAAGCCAATATTAACTATTCCTTTTGCGTTTCTTCTTTAGGTGGTGATGGTGGATCTAATTGTGTCTCGGCATACATGGTTTGCAACCAAATCTTCAACCGTATAGTAGACATTTCTGGTGGTAAAAATGTAAGAGAATTATAAAGCATAATAGACAAGAAACAAAAGAAACACTTATTAACCACATGATATATGCATGTTGCCTCTTTCTTATACAGTACTATGATATAAGAAAGAAGTGTGTAGGTGATCTATGCTACGACTTCTCCAACATGGAGGATTTTCTTAACCTAAAATCAGTTAGAGACGCTCTTGGTGTTGGGGACATAGATTTCGTCTCTTGCAGTTCAACAGTGTACGAGGCTATGATCACAGACTGGATGAGAAACCTTGAAGTCGGAATCCCTGCACTTCTGGAGGATGGAATCAAAGTACTCATATATGCTGGAGAGTATGATTTAATCTGCAATTGGCTTGGTAAGATTCTTTTCTTGTATTAGATATCATATTTTCGCACTTGGAAGTGATGGTACTCAAATTTGTTGCCATTCAGCCACTACAAGTATTATTCCAAGTTCCGCAAGGTGGAGGGTTTTGTCCTTGCATCTTTCAAGGGCGAGCTCCCCTACCATGAGTGTTAGCAAGACAATGATTATGCCCAGTGATTTAACTTTTCATTTTTGACAACTTATTTGAGCATCTGAGTTTTTCATGTTTGCCGACCAACCTAGGCATCATATGACACTAAAAACGAACTAGGCCAAGTGCCTCTTCCCCAAACTCCTCGATTTGAGGGCTTGTCATGATACCGAATATTTTTCCATATCGAAACAGTCAAGAATCTTTATACTATTACCCTTTCTCACCTTTTCAGATATTTTTAAGGACAAAATCCCCTGAGGAATAAGTGTTAGCAAAAAATACATCGATGCAGTGGAGTTTTTATGTCCAATGACAACTTTGGGAATCATCTTATATGTGTATTGATATGGACAGGGAATTCAAGATGGGTTCATGCGATGGAATGGTCTGGACAGAAGCAGTTTGTAGCAGTTCCAACAGTTCCATTCTCAGTTGACGGCGTGGAGGCTGGATTACAGAAGGGCCATGGACCTCTTATATTCCTTAAGGTGCATGATGCGGGTCATATGGTTCCGATGGATCAGCCAAAAGCATCCTTAGAAATGCTCAGGAGGTGGATGCAGGGGAAATTACCTTTGGCACAAGATGGTCACCTTTCTCCCATATGATTATTTCTGGTTTTAAGAACCCTTTGGAAGTTTGTTTATTTGATTTATGTAAAGTTTACATAACGGAATGCACCCTTTTTTCCTCCAGATTGTAATTAATAATGATCTCGTATTCCAATAATGCAATCTCATTATGTTTCAATTTTTAGTTAGGGTTTGTGACAGACTTCAGTTGTCTCATGAACGACAAGACATATATTAGTGAATGTAATAGAACAAAATTCATCATAAAATGATAGATTCCATTGTATTTGTCATAGGTTTTTCATTGATAATAGCGGTGTTTTCTTGTAATTAAATAAAATAATAGAATCTACAGTAAAACTAAACAATTATAAATCATATATTCATTTTCACACCGAAACTATTTTTTTATTATTCTTTTTAGACGGCCCGCCAAAACTATTGCTCAAAATAAAAAAGAATTGAAAGTGTTGAAAACAAAGAATGAAAGTGATAACCAATATAATAAAAAGGGGTTAAGCTGGTATAGGTATAAGTAGCAATCAAGTGGCTTTCCAAGCTTTTCAATTTGACTTTTACAATTTGCATATACCACTTTGAAAGGTTCAAAAGCTTCTTTAGTTTAATAATGAGCAGAAACATGATAATCAACCAACAATTTTCCCTTCTAATATAAGTGACCAAAGATTTAAATGCACTCAAATCAGTAATTAATGTTGAAAAAAATCATGGAGCCTGAAATGAATTACTTTTATAGCTGTTTTGCATTATAACTATGAGTGGGCCTTAGCTGTAATCAGATAGTTCATCCATAAACAGTGAAACCCTGCAAAATTTTTTCATCATAAGCAGTAGCAACTCTAAAATCTTGATTCAGTGGAATCCCTTTAAAATTTTCAACTAATAAGCTCAACAAATAAATGACAAAAAAAAAAAAAAAAAGAAGAAGAAGAAGAAAAGAAAATATTACTAGCATAATTTTCTCTAGTTAATAAAACTTTATAGAAAATTTTATAGTTGAAATGATATAAAATATGAAAAGATTATCTCTACAAAATAAGTGCAGTGAATTAGCAAATCAAGATTTGTACTGTGCTAAAATAATTGAAAACATTTACATTTTTAATAACACAAAAAAAACTATGAAAAAGATTAACCAAAAAAGTCACTAAAACACTATAATATTAATGAAAATATAAAATTTTAACCTACCCAAATGGCCTTGAGTTTGAGAAATTAGTCAAAAATAGCTAATGAGCACTAGTCATGGCAGAGTGAAAAACAAAATTTGAAAGAAAAATGTGAGAAATATAAAGCTTTAAGAAGTAATTTGGTTTGATATTGATCAAAGAAAACAAATATAGTCAAATTGAAAATCTTTTTAAATTTCAAATCTAATGTCAATTAACCGTTCACATACTAGACCTTTCATATTCTAGAGTTCTAAACTTTTATTTAGTAATTTGTTGTAAATTTGATAATGGAATCTCACTCATATATAAACAAACATACGCACTTTAATATAATATTTGAAAATATTATACACACGCATACATATGTATATATTAATTGGAAAAATTCAGCGGGGTCCTGGGTCCCCCTAGTGAAGGGCCGGCGTCGCCACTGATAAGAATACAATAAAGATCCACAAATTCAAGATTTGGGATAGCAGCCATCAATATATCATCCCAGTTTTTTGCCTGAAAATCAATCAGCCGTAATATATATATATATATATATATCCCTTCAAATCACTATAAATTCAAGAACAAATAACATATCAAAACCAACTGTTATATCACCAAGTTCTTTCCTTCATGATGCCAACTTCTTATTCTCATTGCATTCTTCTTCTTCTATTCCTTTTCTCATTTGTTGCCACTTTTTCAGCTGATTATTTTCCATCTTCGACTCTACGGTCCTCCAAGAAACAAGCTGAAAAGTTCATCAGAGAGCTTAACTTATTTCCTCGACATGATGTCAATATTATAGAAGATAATTCTGCAGTGTCTGCACCAAAACTCATAGAAAAAAGTATTCAATTCCCTTACCTTAGTGATTCTGGAACTACTGTTGAAGAGTTTAGTCACCATGCTGGCTATTACAGCCTTCCACACACCAAAGGCGCCAGGTTATTTGAATTATATCAATAATTTTACAAGTATTATATCGAAGAATAGTTGAAAAGATTAAATATTAATGGCTGCAGGATGTTCTACTTTTTCTTTGAATCGAGAAACAAGAACGGAAATGATCCTGTTGTTGTATGGTTAACTGGAGGGCCAGGATGCAGCGGCTCATTGGCTTTGTTTTATGAAAATGGCCCTTTTCACTTAACAAACAATCTTTCACTTGTATGGAATGATTTTGGTTGGGATAAGGTACTCTTACTTTCTCTTTAATTCTTCAGAATATGTTCTTTTTCATCGTATTTTTCAGATATTTTGATGTGTAACATCATACGCAGGAATCAAACCTTATATATGTAGACCAGCCAACAGGAACAGGTTTCAGTTATTCTTCAGACAGGGATGATATCCGGACCAACTCAGAGGAAGCCGGTGTTGATTTCTATGACTTCTTGCAGGTTATTTCTAAGTTCTGTCAATTTTTCACTTTATTTTTCATGATTTGTCTTAATTCTTACTTCAAAACATATTCAGGCATTTTTTGAAAAGCATCCGCAGTATGCGAAGAATGACTTTTACCTCACCGGCGAATCATATGCAGGCCATTATATTCCTGCTTTTGCTGCTCAGATTCATCAGAGAAACAAAAACAATGAAGGGATTCACATAAACCTGAAAGTATGGTTTTTTTGTTTGTGTGTGTGTGTCTGTGTTTAATGTAATCTTATAGTTGTGATTAAGCAACTAATGTGCATTATTAATCATAAATCAGGGATTAGCCATTGGAAATGGAATGACAAATCCAGAGATCCAGTATAAAGCATATCCCGATTATGCTTTAGACATGAAACTTATCAGCCAGTCCGAATATAATTATCTCAGCCAGTCAGTTTCAACATGTGAACAAGAAATAAAAACTTGCGGTAGTTATAAGATGATATAAAATTTTTGGTAAATTTATTTGAAAGCGTATAAAGACCCCTAAAATAAGATATTAATAATCTTATAATTTTTTTACCTCCATGGCAGGTACTAACAGTTCATCAGCTTGTGCTCGGGCCTACATGGTTTGCAACAGCATTTTCAACAATATCGTTGCCTCTACTAATGGTGTAAATGTAAATAACTAACTTAACAAAAAGTTCTTGTTTCTTTCTTACCTCATCAATATTCACAAATGTTTAACTCCCTCTTTATTTTTCATTCTAGTACTATGATATTCGAAAGAAATGTATTGGTTCCCTATGCTACGACTTCTCAAATGTAGAGGACTTCCTCAACCAGATATCAGTTAAAAAAGCTTTAGGAGTTGGAGACATAGAATTTGTGTCATGTAGTAGTGTAGTTTATGATGCGATGACAGAGGACCGGATGAAGAATTTTGCAGTCAGTCTTCCTGAACTATTACAAGAAGGAATCAAGTTGTTAGTATATGCTGGAGAGTACGATCTCATTTGCAACTGGCTAGGTAGCCTTCGTTCCTTCTCTAATACGTATATCACCAGATGAAACTAATCTGACATGAACTTTTACATGTTTAGGAAACTCGCGATGGGTCGATAATATGGAATGGTCGGGTCAGAAAGAATTTGTCTCGGCTCCTACTGTCCCGTTTACGGTAGATGGTGTGAAGGCCGGGTTACAGAAAAGCTATGGACCTCTTACTTTCTTGAAGGTCTATAATGCTGGTCATCTGGTTCCAATGGATCAACCTAAAGCATCACTGGAAATGCTGAGGAGATGGATTCAAGGCAACACTTTGTGAAACAGAGGAATTTAGGAAACAAAGCCAAACTTTCTTAAGGATTCATCATTTATTATTATTACTATTATTATATTATTATTATTATTATGGTCATAGGTGCATTTCCAATTTATTGAAGATGTAAACAAATCAGTTACTTTGCGCACAAAATAATTTAACATGATGATTAGTGCTTACAAATTCAGGTCACTTGAAATCCTCTCCTTTCTCTTTAGTTTGCTTGTATGCCAACTAGGATGAGTTTTGGTAGACTTTATGAGCACAAAAATCCTTTGTATTTGTAGCTTTTGATACCTGCAAACATCAAGACAGCAATAAAAAACCAATTTCACTTAAACAAAATAATCCTGAAAAAGTCTGCAAAATATTCCTCTGTTGCCACATTATTTGGCCTCCTTTCTATTGCACACACTCCCACCAGTCACTTGTGAATTTAGCTGTGCATTTGGCTTCCACTCAGTAAAATTGCGTCAAGTGTAACACTGCCACATTATTTCAAGAACCCAAAAAATCAAATCTTTCTATCATGTATAATCCCAGACGGTCTTTCTACATTATTTCCAGAATCTTAAGAAAAAGGGGTGAATCAAAATGTCAATTTTGGGAAAGACGATAAAAGAAGAAAGAACAAGGAAAAGAAAACAGAAAAGGGTTAATAAAAAATGGGAAATACAAGAGAAGTGTAAAGACTGAATTTTTACTTAAATGGGGGGTTTTAGTGTCTTTTTATGAGTCCTCCTTGTATTAGAATCAGCCCAAATGTGGGATTGTATCTTGGGCCAAAGCATAATCATCTGCGCATATAATCTCATTGCCAACTCCAATTCGAACTGCTGACTCTTGTTTTTTGAAGTCTGTGAACTTCGATCCGAGGTACGCTAACTCTTACCAGGTACCGAAACTCTATTGATCTTACTGAAGAGAAAGAGAAATGGAAAACGACGTTAAGGAATCTTTCTTGTCTTCCCTTCGAGAACAGAAATTCCCTCCACTATTCAAACAACCTATATTATCTATCGGTCCTTAATTTTCTTGTACTTAAATTGAGTTTTCATCTAAACCCAGAATGGAAAGGAAATCCACCACCTAAATGTATTTCATTCCTTTCTGGGTTTTATTTTATTTTAGTTCTTTGTTCTGTTCGCGTCCTTATTTGGTGTCACAAATTTCAAAATCCCTCATTTTGCTGAATTAACGGAATTATCTTTTTGTTGGAATTGATAGTAAATAAATGGAGAAGATATTATCAGTACGATTTTGTGGTTGTTTCTGTCTTAAGTGTTTTCTACTTGGCAGTGAGATTCTGGCACTGGAGTAGTCTCCCCACGAAATATAGCTTTTCTAATGGAGGCGGACAGGTATACTTTTACCGCATCTCTGAGTGGAAAGTATTTGTTTGTCCGGAGTTAGACCTAGACTAGACATGTTATCTTGTATTAAAGTGATACTATGATTCCTGGTTTTTACAGATATGTTTAGTACATAAATGCTTGTTTTATTGTTTTTTAACCTAATAAAGTCAAATTGAATACCATTAATTCTTGAAAGAAAATGGTTTGGATATGATATCAAGACTTTGAATGAGTTCTTTCCACCTTCTAGTACCCCTATGCTAATTTTCTCCTTCTGGCAGTGCACGCCTTTTTGCCTTTTGTTCACCTCAGTCTCAATCTAATGCATTTGCTGTAATTGAATTTTCTATTTTGAACTCGGAAAATCAAATTTTGATGTTTTTTCCCGGTTTAGTGCTCCATTTTTCTCTTTTTCTATGTGTTTGTTGGTAAACACAAACTGATAAGCTGATATATCAATTGCTCTTCCCATATTATTATTACTTAGAATGGAACTTGCAAACTCATTTCAATGATTTCCCCTTTCCGCTAATTTGTTCTGAGAGTTTGAGAAGTTTTAAACTCAATAAACAGTTAGTTCTGTGTTCATTATTTCAAGTTTACATCTCCTTCATTTTCATATTTCAGGCTAAATTCTCCCAACACATCAACGGTCATGTTTGAAGTTCTTGGCCATCAGCTTCAGTTTTCGCAGGTATTACGACTATCAATGAGTTTGGGTTAAAACAATAAGTGAATCATTGCACTTCCATGATATTTATGGCACCATCTCATTTTCCTAGTGGTTTCTAGTTATCATGCTATCTGTTGTTCCCACGATTCTATCAGAATGAAATCCAACTGTTTACACTAAACGTGGAACTTTATCATTCTTTTAATCTCTATAATGTTATTTGTGTGTTTGAAAGAGGCTACTGCAACTTGTGTAAAGAGGATTCGTATTCTGACAAAGAGAGGCACAAACACTAAAGAATCAAAATTTTGCTTCTTTATTTAAGTCATGCAGGTTAATAAAGATTCTTCTGCTCCTTGAAGAGAAATTAGAATAGTAATATGAGTGTGTTGGTGTCTAATGTTTCCGTGGCATTTGTGGATATTTTCCCTTTTATTTTTCTTAAAACAAAACGTTCTTCTCTTTCTTGTTAGTCTCATTCTTAGTAACTAGTGCTGTGATTATGGCAGGATCCAAATTCTAAGCACTTAGGTACTACTGTTTGGGATGCGTCCATGGTGTTTGTCAAATTTCTGGTAAAACTTTTCTTGCGTTTCCCATTTGCTTCTTGTTTTAAAAATTTCATGATGCTTTATTTAACTTGTATTCTGGCACGTAATAAGATGAAGGTGGAGAAATTGTCTTCATGTTCATATGCAGTTATGACAATCCGGTCTTATGTTGCTTGAAATTTTAAATAAGATCCGAACCAAGTTCAACAAGATTATTGCTGAATTTTGTGAACAATATCTAAAAAGAGAGCAAAGAGTTGTTTAGTCTATAAAATGATGTACATTTGGAGTCTTAGAAAGTTGGATGCTTATACACCTTCATATTCTTCTTTTCATCCTATAATTGCTAACGAATTCATTTAGCTATCTTTATGCAATCTAACCATCCATGTTATCTAATCAGCTACATTAAACTTTTTTGGGTTAATCATGAAGGAAAAAAACTGTAGGAAGGGAAGGTTTTCCCCATCTAAACTGAAAGGAAAACGTGTTATTGAACTTGGAGCTGGCTGCGGGGTAGCTGGATTTGGTAAGTTTCCTTCTTTCTCAACTGTTCAAAGTGAATAATTCGAAAAGTTTCGACTAACAGACTAAATGGTAAAAAATGGACAATATTCTTCAGGAATGGCATTGCTGGGATGTGATGTCGTTTCAACTGATCAAACTGAGGTTTTGCCTTTGCTTATAAGAAATGTTGAACGTAATATTTCTATGATACTGCAGGCAACTCCTGATCCAGGTGGGCCGATCAGTTTATCACAGAACGCTTACTTCTGTGAACGTTTACAACTATAATCCATCTATTTTGATGAAGCCAAAGATAGATATATGTGATTATTATTTCTCTTTCTTCATGTGATGTCTTTTTTGTTTTGTGTAGATTCCTTTGGTTCCATCCGGGTCACAGAACTTAACTGGGGCGATGCGGATCATATAAGGGCTGTTGGTCCACCTTTCGACTATATCATTGGCACCGACGTTGTGAGTTACTGCAACTCATAACATCTATACTTTTATGTCATGAGCTTATTCAGGCATATCTTCTTCAATTGCCACGTTTTTTCCCAGAATTTTCTGACTTGCTGTCTAGGTTTACGCAGAGCATCTTTTAGAACCTCTGTTGCAGACAATACTTTCATTATCTGGTCCAAGAACCACCATCTTGGTATTCCTCCACACAACCTTATCTACTTGTATATTCTCCAAATATCTGAACTGGAGACTAGTTATGCTATAATTGGTTCTCTAAAAACTTGGTTTGCAGTTGGGTTATGAACTTCGTTCCACAAATGTCCATGATCGAATGCTTGACTTGTGGAAGAGATATTTTGAGGTTAAAAGTGTTCCCAAAGCCAAGGTATAGACATATTCGCGCGCGCGCACACATGTTTTTGCAAGGGAAGTGACCCTCATTTTTCTAAATTGTGATGTAATTATGTGATTCTTGTAGATGCACAGTGAGTACCAACATCCAAGTATACAATTATTTATGATGAGCCTAAAGCCTTCCGAGATTGATCGACACCTTGAAGAGGTTAAATCTGAGGAACCCGAACAAATATCAGAGGAAAACGATGACAATACTTGTGTCCTTAATGAAGTTTCTGATCTTAAAAGCGATCAAACAGAAGATGACGAAGACACACTAACTGTAAATCTTCAAGGTAAAAAGCTTACTGACTGGGAAGCAAGAAGATATGGAGCTATGGCTGCTCGACTTCTTCGAGATGTAAAGATAACATAAAGACATAAGATCTGTATTTTGAAGCCTTGCCTGCTTAAACATGGCTTCTGGGCTTATGAAAATACCATAAATTATGCCTTTCTTTGTATGTAAAAGCACTATCCTCTTGCACTATTTATGTAAGCAGCTCCCAAAGAAATGCTTTTTATAGATGAACACACATATATATATATATATGCGCACGTACAATGATCTACAAATCTTATTCAGATAACCATAGATTGCTTGTTAAAAGCTTACATGGAATAACTATTGGAACTTCTGTTTGTGATTTGCTGAAGAGGTTCACTACCATTGACAACCTTAGAGACACTTCTGAAAATGGAAAATGGATCCATATATATACCTATATAAGATATCAAAGCGTCAGCCCGAGATCTGTCGACAATGAGCCTCAAGTGACTGGTTTTGACACTGGGAAACAGCAACAGCCTTTTGTATCCCACGGTGGTGCCTTTTGTTGCCACTTTCCATTTGCCTTCCTCATTCAAGAATTCAAGATGGAATGCGATGATCCTCTGACCCATTTGAATTGGTTCTTGCACCATCAAGACATTGAACGTAATAACCTCCTGAAAATCTAAATACAGTATCCTGTCTGATCGTGCCTCATCTGGGGCCCAGTAGGAATATATACCTTCTTCAAGAACATTCTGTGAGCCATAACGAGAATCAGGTCCATTCCCTCGCGTACTGCTGGCAGAAATTGAAGCACCTTTTGCTAGATTATGAGAGAATATAGATTTCCGAATCTGTGAAAATTCTTGAAGGACTTGAATGTCTTCTTGGGATATAAGACCTGATGAGTTTGGAGGTACATTTAGTAAAAGAAGACAGTTTCTGCCCACTGACTTGTAGTATAGATCAAGAAGAGTTAATGCAGATTTTGGAGCTTCTGATGGATGCCAAAACCATCCAGGTCGAATTGAGACGTCGCATTCTGCAGGTACCCAGTCGTGCCCGAAAGGATCTCCCTCTCCAGAATATCTGTCAGATTCATTCAAATAGAACATGGAAAACCCACAGTTATATTGCCGATAGGAGTTTCATCTCGTTAAAGAAAGAATCTTGTATTTGTAACCATCTTTGGTCCTATTCTCTGTGATTCAGAGGAAACGGACAGGAGATTACCATTTTTACTGTTTTACGATATCAGTAAAATACTACTGATATTTTACCTAAACAAGAACGAATGAAAGTTTAACTGAAAAGAATGGACTTACTGACGATCTGTATCGCCAATTTTTGCAGCACTCCGATTGAAAAGAGACCAGCAAGTAGTCCCAGCAAAACCAGCCTCATCCCCCACCCACCTTACATCTGGACCAGCATCAGAAAATATGACGGCTCCAGGTTGAAGTTGATGAATAAAACTAAACCAATCCTCAAAGAAGTACTCCATGTACTTCTCTCCCTCACCTTTTGCACCGTCCAGCCAGACTTCTGTAACCTCACCATATCTGCTCCAAAAAAATAAAAAATAAATAAAAGGAAATTCAGCTGATGTCCTCATTCTTGAATATGAGATTTATTGCAGGAGATACGAAGAAAAAGAAGCCATTATATGGGTGAATTTCAGACAACCCAAATTAAATATGCAACCGCCAATATCAGATATTTCATCAGATTGCCAAAAACAATTTTCTATAATAGGAGAAATCAAGCTATAATCCACTTTTATGAATAGATTAAGCGAAGCATAGTGCACCAGGGAAGGCAAAAGATTAGGCAGTGCCTAAAACATGCTTTAAACTCCTCCTAAACTGAATTAGCAAACACTTCCAAGATTATAGAAGGAAAACTAAGCTATCCAGCAAAGTCAATCAACCAAAAATACTACAGAACAACACTTCACAACTAGAAATAGATTCCACTAATAGCCCCAACATAAACAATTAGCCTGCACGCTACAACATTCCAAATTTAAATAATCTCTAAACCAACAGCAAGTCCAATCAGGAAGGAAAAAATCATTCATATCAACAAACATGCAGGATTCAAGAGCACTCTAAAGCCAAACAAAATCCTCAGAAGAAACAAAAGAAAGAGCTCGTTTGGAGAACCTAGTGAGCAATTCAGTCATCTGCCCCAAATAAAACTCATTGTACTCAATGGTCTTCCCATAACAAGGCTCATGTCTATCCCAAGGAGAAAGATAAAGCCCCAGTTGTACACCAGCAGTTCTTGCAGCCTCAGCCAACTCCTTAACCACATCCCCTGTCCCATTCTTCCAAGGACTAGACTTCACAGAATAGTCAGTATACTCAGAAGGCCAAAGGCAAAACCCATCATGGTGCTTCGTAGTGAGGATAACTCTTGAAAAGCCAGCGTCTTTGGCCACATTAACCCACTGCGCGGCGTTTAAAGAAGTGGGACTGAACACTGAAGGGTCAGCATGCCCGGTTCCCCACTCTCTGTCTGTGAAAGTATTGGTGCCAAAATGCAGGAAAAAGGCCATTTCTGCTAGCTGCCATGAAATTTGATGTGAAGTTGGGATGGGAAGAATTGGGATTGGCGGAGGCTTTGGGTGCGATGAAACTGAGGCCTTTGATTCCAGTGAATTGACTGCGATTGTGAGGATGATCAAAATGCATTTTGACAAACTGGGTTGTGAAAATTTGGGGTTTGCAATGAAGGGAATTTGAGAATGTTGACCATATGTGGCTGTTTTCTTGATCATTATATCTACTTTTCTCGATTGCTGAAAAACGTTTTATCTTACATATTTTTGGTGATTCTTGAGGTGTTAGTTTAGTAACCCATTTCACTTTGATGATTGACTTTAAAGCATTTCAAGACTGGGGAAGCTGTTGGTGAGTCCTCGTCAAAAAGCTGGTGAATGAATACCTTTATCCTCTTATTTTATTTTTAGTTTTTGTTTTATAAAGAATTTCGGGTGTAAAATGGCTAAATTCCACTTTGCACACCCAAATTATCTCCCTTTGGCACTTTGCACCCCCAAAAAGAATTAATGACAAATTGCACCCCCAAATCGCACATTAAATCCCACTTTGCACTCCAACTTGATTTCAGCCCCATTTTTTAGGGGTAAAATTCATTTTGGTCCCTAAGGTTTCATATCAATTATAAAATAGTTCTTATGCTTTTAATTTACTTCAATTTCGTCCCTATAATCAACTTTTTACAATAATTTATGGCAAAAAATAATAGAATGACCAAAATACCCTTGACTTATTTTTGAGTAAATTTCATTATCCCCAAGATTTCATATTAATTGTAGAATAGTCCCTAAAATGATTAATTGCTACAATTGCCTCCTTGCATGAATTGTTATGACAAAATTGTTTGTTATACCATGTAAATATATAAATATCTATTCTAATATATTTTGAGCATTTTATGTCCTGGGTTCAATTTAAAATTCTTCATTAACTAATTTTTTAATTTATAGTGTAGAAAAAAGTAATTAATAAATTCAGTAATTGAAATTTCAAAAACTAAAGCAATAAATTAGTACAAAACACACTAAAATTTTAAATATTTAAATTAAAAATAGTTATTAACTATTAAATATCAAAGAATTCAACTGTTATATACAGAGTTAATTAGTATATTTCCCTTAATTTGAATTTATACATATATGTATATATTTGATAAAATGAATAAACACCTATTTCACTAAATCTTCTATTTTCTTGCATAAAAGTGAATGCATGTATAATTGTTCAATTTAAAAAAATTAAAAATTTTGTTAACGAAAATATAGTTATATCTACTACACATAAAAGATGTGAGGCCTGAGGTAGTTATTTTGGTGAAATGTTTCCTCGTGTCATGACAAAAATACCTCTTAATGTTAATTCACCTTAATAATCACCTGCAACACAATAAAAAATCATTAGCTGACTAATTTATTTGTTTATATTAAATCATGTGTATATTCAAATTAAATATATTTATCATATTCTAATCATTAAATATACACAAATTAAGTCTGCATTGCACTTAATATATATAAAATATATATTAATCACTTTATGTATACGCATCAAGTGTGCATTGTAGGCTAGTTCAAATTTATCCAAAAGACCTCGAGATGCACTTTAGATAAATAATTAATAACTTAAATTTTTTAAGTTCTAGAAATTAAAATGAATTTTAAATTTTTAAATTTTTGTGTATTGGTTATACTCATTGACTATGTACTTGCAAAATTTGACTTAATTTAATTGCTAAATACTTTTTGTAAATTATAGTTAATTTTTTATAATTAATAAAGAATTTAAAATGCTCAAAATACATTAAAAATATATAGATATAGATGATGTAATGAGAAATTTCGCCCAAACATTTAATCCAAGAGCAACAATGTTACAATTAATAGTTTAGGGGTGAATAAGACATGTTTTGATAGTCGAGGGATCAAAATGTGTATTTATCAAAAGATATTTTAAGGGTATTTTTGTCATTTTACTATTTTTGGCAAAGTTTATTGTCCAAAGATTATCAAGGGGATGAAATTGAAGTAAATTAAAAGTTTAGGGACTATATTGCAATTAATATTAAACTTTAGGGACCAAAATGAATTTTACCCCTAAAAAATGGGACTGAAATCAAGTTGGGGTGCAAAGTGGGATTTAATGTGTGATTTGGGAGTGCAATTTGCCATTAATTCTTTTTGGGGGTGCAAGGTGCCAAAGGGAGGTAATTTGGGGGTGCAAATTGGAATTTAGCCGGTGTAAAATTATATAAAATCTATCCTTGAATTCAATACTTACTTTATTTTAAAAATATAAACTTACAAAATTCCAAAAGTATTAAAAAGTAGGAATACTTACATCAATGGCCCTGAAATTTCGCATAATTACCAAAACATCATTGAAGTTTGGATAGTTATTTACAATCTTTACAGTTAGTTCAATTAACAAACAACAACAACTAAGCCATCTCAAAATTCTGAAACATCACAAATAAGTCCCTCAATAAGGAGATATAAATGTAATTGTTTATCAACTAACATGGTGCAATTATAATTATATATCAACTTAATTTACAAGTGAGAATGTAATAGTAATTATTCAAATCCAGTAAATGATTTGATAATTGTGTCAAATCTTTCAGGGTCTTGAGGTAATTATCCTAAAAAGTATTCTCCACCTACAGTCTTGATGAAAGCAACTCCCAAATGAGCAAGAACATGTCTTTTTCTTTTTTCTTTTTTTTTTTTTTTTTTTTTTTTTTTGAGAAGAGTAAGAACATGTCTTTACTACAATGAGTTTATACATAAAAATCATATCTCCAACGAGTATGCGAGTTAAAAAATTCTCATTCTCAGGGATTCATCGTTTACAAATCCAATCCATCACACCTGCTGAAAAAAACCACTTCTATATATAGATTATTAAATAAACTAGACTAAAAAATGCTGTGTACTTTGTTGGAGAGGCTCACCACCATTGACAAGTCGTCCGGAGCTAAACTTAGAATCATGTCCGAAGATAGAAAATGAATCCATATATATTCCTACATACCATATCAGAGGGTCGGCTCGAGATTTGTTGACGACAAATCTCAGGTGACTGGTTTTGACGCTGGGAAACAGCAACAGCCTTTTATATCCCACGGTGTTGCCTTTAGTTGCCACTTTCCATTTGCCTTCCTCGTTCAAGAATTCAAGATGGAACGCGACGATCCTCGACCCATTTGAATTGGTTCTTGCACCATCAAGACGTTGAACGTAATAACCTCTTGGAAATCTAAATTCAATATCCACTCTGATCCGCCTCGTCTGGTGCCCAGTAGGAATATATGCCTTCCTCAAGAACATTGTGCGGGCCATATCGAGAATCAGTTCGATTCCCTCGCGTATTGCTAGCAGAAACTGAAGCACATTTTGCTAGATTGTGAGAAAATATAGATTTTCGAATGTCTGAAAATTCTTGAAGGACTTGAATGTCTTCTTGGGATATAAGACCTGATGGATGAATTTGGAGGTACGTTTAGCAAAAAGAGACAGTTTCTGCCGACTGACTTGTAGTATAGATCAAGAAGAGTTGATGCAGATTTTGGAGCTTCTGAGGGATGCCAAAACCATCCAGGCCAAATTGAGACGTCACATTCTGCAGGTACCCAGTCGTGCCCAAAAGCATCTCCCGCTCCAGCATATCTGTCAGATTCAAATCATTGGTATAGTACTTGAAAAATCAACTGTGATACCAGATAAATAAGATATCCAAAGAAGTTTCCTGGTGTCATACACGATTAAGGCTTTAAGAGACATGCCATTCTAACCGCTTTAAGCAGCCTACACAAAACGTATTTCGATTATCAAATCTGATAATAAATCGAGTGGTATAGAAGAATTTTCTCCATTAACATTTTGAAGCATAGCATGTTGCCTCAACTCGCATTGTAAGATATGTAGCTGGACTAACTAGCTCCTCTGCAACTGTCGTGTCATAAGCCAATGATTAATAAAAATGTATTTAAACATGGAGCTCATTTGTAATCCAACTTCAGGCAGAAAATGTACGACCATTCTATCCATTGCAATAGGAAAATTTACAGGCAAATAACAGTTTACTAGAACAAATGAGAATTGAACTAGAACAGATGGACTGACTCCTCATCAATCTTTGGAGCAGTAATATTGAAAAGAGACCAGCAAGTAGTTCCAGCAAAACCAGCCTCATTCCAAACCCACCTTATGTCCGGACCAACATTGGAAAATATGACGGCCCCAGGTTGAAGTTGATGAATATAACCAAACCACTCGTCAAAGAAATACTCCATTTATTTCTCTTTCTCACCCTTTGCATTATCTAGAAAGACTTCTCTAATCTCTCCATATCTGTTCCGATATAAACAATAAAATAAGATCAGTTGATGATCTCATTCTTATATGTAAGTTTTAATGCAGGTGAAACGAAGAAAAACAAAACATTATGAGGAAAAAAAGGGCTTTTTCAGATAACTGAAGCATGAATGCAACAGTCAATACCAAATATTTTATCAGATTATCCATTATAGTAAAATATCCATAATTTCATAGGAGAAAGCAAACTGTAATCCATTTTTATGAATAGATTAAGAAAAGAATAGCGTTCCGTGGCTAAAACATGCTCCTATAGCCTATCAAATCAGAACAACTTAGCCACATCAAAAAAGTTCATATCAACAAATAGGAAACAAAACCCATAAAAAAAATGAGTTACTTTACAAAACCTAGTGAGCAACTCCGTCATCTGGCCCAAATAAAACTCATTATACTCAATAGTCTTCCCATAAGAAGGCTCATGTCTATCCCAAGGAGAAAGATAAAGCCCCAATTGTACACCAGCAATTCTTGCAGTCTCAGCCAACTCTTTAACCACATCCTCCGTCCCATTCTTCCAAGGACTAGACTTCACAGAGTAGTCAGTGTACTCAGAAGGCCAAAGGCAGAACCCATCATGGTGTTTTGCAGTAAGAATAACTCTTGAAAAGCCAGTTTCTTTAGCCACACTAACCCACTGCGTGGCATTTAAAGAAATGGGGTTGAACACTGAAGGTTCAGCATGCCCTGTTCCCCACTCTGAGTTTGTGAAAGTGTTGGTGCCAAAGTGCAAGAAAATGGCCATTTCTGTTAGCTGCCTTGTGATTTGATGTGAAGTTGGGATAGGGAGAATCGGGAGTGGTGGAGGCTTTGGATGCGACGAAAGCAAGCTCGAAACTGAATCCAGAAAATGCTTTGTGAGTGTGAGGATGATTAAAATGCATTTTGACAAGCTAGGTCGTGAAAATTCGAGGACTTCCGTGAAGGGTTTTTGAGTTTGTTCGAATATCAGTGGCATTTTTCTTGAACATTGTGCTTACTTTCATCAAGGGCTGAGAATTTTGGGAATGGAAGAGACGGACATACTCTTGTACCGACCAAATTCAACTTCTCTTTTTTGAGTTTTTAATCTTTTTGACTTTCTCCTTTTTCTTGATTATTGTACATGTTTTCCTTGATCGTGATAGAAATATAGAACAAATTATCTGCTAGTTTTTGGTCATTGAAAATAATTTAAGGTGTTAGGAACCTATGTAATTTTGATGACATCAAGGGAGGGGAATTGCTGCAGTAGCTGGTCAGTCGGCATAGTTGACAATTGGAGGGAACCCTTTTTATTTTTTCGCCTATTATGACTTTTACTTATTTTATTTTCAATTTTTTGATACATATTTAGATTAAATTAATTTTACTTTATATTATATTATTAATGGTAAAGTGGAATGAATTTCCCTATTGTTAATGAATTATTCACTCTGCGCGACAACTTATATAATACAATGAATTATAAACATCAGGCAACCAAATTTCTTTATGTTTTTTGTTTTTTTCTTTTCATTTATCTAATTTAAAACATCTTTAAAATCGTTATTTAAATCTTAAAATATAAAACTCTTTCGGCTTATATCAAGTTGAACTAAATAAACTCAAAATTTGATTTCAGCCAACCAATATAACATGCATATTTGATTCGAGATTTACATCAAACTTAAAAAGATTTTCTAATAATAAATTGTATTTAAGTATTGAGTGAATTGTATATTACTCCCTTGTGTTATTCAAAAATAATACTAAGCCCCTCACGAAATTTAAAATAATAACTAAATCCCTTCGTATTTTTTCAAAAATTGCACTTTGCTTCAAATACAAGGGGTTTAGTTGCTATTTTAAATTTCATAGAGGACTTAATGCTATGTTTGAAGAACACAGGGCGTAATATGCAATTCACTCTTAAAGTATTGGGCCAGTTTGAATTTATTCAGGAGCTGAATTTGAAATACCTCCCCATTGGATCAATTGTTGGGTTGGGCTGAAACACATCATGTGTTAATGGGCTTATAGCATTATTTTGATCTCGGTCTCATTATCTTGTAAAATGACCAACATGCCCATTGGTCTAACCCAATTGCCAGTAACTGCTAACTGCTAACTGCCAACATTCCTTCCTGCTCCCTATAAAAAATCAGTTTTCCGTCAAACCAAAAACAGAAAAGAGTTCGCAACTGAAAGAAGAAGAAAAGAGAAAAAGATGGCCGACGATCACCACCTCTTCCAACAAGTCCAAGAAGAAGACGATATCTGCAACTCCACCGCCACCCACCACCACCCAACCGCCGCCATTCAACCCAGAACCACCACTGACTCACTCGACAACGGCAACAAACGACACTGCTCTTCGTCGTTTCAAGAACCGTCTTCCAAGAGGGCCACTCACCGTCCCCCGTCTTCTCCTTCTCCCGCCGGCGCCGCCCCCGATTACCATCTTCTTGGCTTCACAAAACTCCCACTTCCACACTCTTTTCCCACCTCCACACCCTCCCCTCTCCGCCGAACTGTCTCTGAGCCCATATACTCGGAATTCTCAGAATTTCCCAATTCGCAACAGACAGCACTGCAAGAAATTTCCAATGGAAATGTTGTTCAAGATCAATCATCTCCGCTTCCAAATATCTACCGCACAATGTCTGATCCAAATTCTCTTGTCAACCGGAAGATGGCGGCGGTGGGCGGCACGCCACCTCGCCCCCCGGCAAGAAATAGTTCGAGTTCTCCGAGCGTGGGAGAGAGCCCCACTTCCAAGGTCCATCGGTTTTTCTTTCTAATTACGATTTAACTATATTATCTGCAATTTCTGTTTAATTTCTTCATAAAATTTGATTATTTGGTTTCTTAAATTGATTGGGAAAAGAAAAAGATTTTAATTGGTTGTGATATATAATTGCAGAGGCTGAGACGAATGAAGGAGCGGATGAAAGTAATGAGCCAGTGGTGGAATCAAGTGGTCTGTGAAAGTGACGAAGAAGAAGATGGTGAATCAGACAAATACCACCCTGATCATAACACTCCCAAGGTCTCTTTCTGTTATTTTCGATTTAATTATATGGTCAAAAATAAAATTACAGTTTTCTTTGGGCCATTTATATCTGTATTTCATGTTTGTTAAAAGGATCTGCTCAAATATCGCAGGAAGAATGTGAGAATCATGGGATGGAAAACCCTTCACAAGAATCTGTTTGGGTGGAGAAAAATGGAGATTGTTTAGTCCTCCATTTCAAGTGCCCTTGCGGCCATGGATATCAGATTCTGCTTTCTCGTAACAACTGTTACTACAAATTGACTACTTTTTGAACCTGGCCGGCAAGAATTGA
Source organism: Handroanthus guayacan (assembly GCA_014898755.1). Classification (NCBI taxonomy): domain Eukaryota; kingdom Viridiplantae; phylum Streptophyta; class Magnoliopsida; order Lamiales; family Bignoniaceae; genus Handroanthus; species Handroanthus guayacan. The sequence goes on from JACFYI010002230.1 coordinate 1,860,645, forward strand.
GCAATCTCAAATAAAAGGGCTCACTACAATTTTCTTGTTAAATTTCCGATGATAAGGTGCACAGAAGAATGATGGGATAGTTAATAGGTTGTATGGACAATGAATTTGTTTCTGCTGTGTCTCTATTAGCTGCTCATGGGCAAATTGCGTAAGAGTTCATAGTTGTTAGCTTTAGTTCTGCTGTATGAAAATCAAGGTTATCTTTGTATGCGGATTTTGATGATGAAAAGGAAAATCTGTCTGGAGGAATCAAGATTTCTTGAAGTTTAAATCTCGTGTTTTGTCTCTATAATTCAAGATCCAAACGGCAAATATAGTGTGGAATTTTGAGTAAAGAGCTTTGAAGAATTTGTTTATAGCTTGAGAATAGCAAATATTCAAGTTAATCATCGTTAACATGATCTGTTTTCTTGAAATATGTTAGTGCGCGAGAAAAAAGCATATGCATTGTTTCATTTAAATTTAATAACGCATCATTGTGGTTTTCTTTTTTTTTTTAAATAAATACGTTTTTAATTCTAGATGGTATTTAAGTATTGGGCTGGTTTGCATTTGTTCTGGGGCTCAAATGGACAAATATTGTCAAATTGGATCAATTTCTGGGTTGGGCTGAAATACACAGTATGCTAATCAGTTAATGGGCTTTACCGCTATGGCAATAGTCAATAGTCCATACAATTTAAGTCTACAAGTTTGTCAAGGCGTTGGTTTTGCCCTCGGTAGTTCCGGTTGTACTTTAACAAATTAACAAAAAAATCTATAAATAACGGAAGAAGCAATATTAGTTTACTTTTTATTATGATAATTAAAATAATTTTCTTTTACATTAGAACGGTTTAAGAAGCTATTTCAGCGAGCTTATAAGCTATTTGAAACATATAATAAAATATTCAATGATCTTATTTTTTTCGAAACATTTGAACAAATAATATTTAATATCTTATAAGTTCCAAAAATATTTTATGGGGAAAATGAAGTTTCCCTTACTAAACTATATGTTTTCTAAAATTTTCATTTAATTAGTGATTTCTGTACTAATGAAGTAAACAAAATTATTATTCTTAGCATTTTTTTTTAAATTTCTCTTCACCAAAATACTTAGTCGAAATAATATATCAAAAAAAAAAAAAATACTTAGTCGAAACACAATGTTAGTGTTTGAACTAATGATATCCTTGCAACCCAAAAAAAAATCCATAAATATATCAAGAAGTTAATAATTTTCTTTTGTTGCTCAAAATTAATTATAATGTTCTACAAAGTCAATATTCTATCACAAGTAGCATAGTGTTCCTATATTTTTAATTCAACACATGCATATAAAATTCTTATGAACAAGCGAGGTAATTCGAAATTCATAATAATTCAAATTGAACTAAATCTAGTCAATGTAAAAGAAAAAAATATATTTACACACACAAAATTTTAAAGCATTAGGAAAAATTAATTACAATTTCCAAAAGCATTTTTCGTCTTCCCACATCATGCCCCCAACCTCACTCTCAAGAACAATGAAGTTGGACCCATTACACTATGGCTGACGCCCTGAAATTTGCTAGGTAAAAATAGAAAAATAAAACCCGACCCGTTGACAAAGAAGCACGCCCCAGAGGTGTATTCCTTTTTTTTTTTTTTTGTATATATATACGTGTAAGTCGTGAAATTCAAAAGCAAACCAGAAATCCACCAACCCGATCTGACTAACCCATCATGAAAACGGATTGATGTTGATGTGATTGATTTGATATAATCCAAAATCGTGCATTTAATTACCTTTGGTCAATTTATCGGACCACACGACTCTTCTAAAATCGTATCTGCAGCAACGTTTATAATTAATAATTGCTAAAGTGCGAGACAGCTATCCACAGGGGGCACCACATTTTTCTTGCTTGTGCTGTAATGTAATGTATTGCAAATAATTTTAATTATTAAAATGCTTATAAATTTTATTCATGTGATTTGAAGGTAAATAATTTTTAATTTTTCAAAAATATTATTTAATAATGTGAAATAGATGTTATTTTTGAAAATTTTAACTTGAATAAATTAATGTAGGATATTAAGAGTTATTACCTTTACATTTAAGAATTATACATTAGTATCTAAACGGTTGAAATTTTGAAATAAATAAGACTAGGGTAAAAAGAAATAGAGCAAGGTGCTTTTATTTAATATTTTATAAATTTCTTGTATATGTATGAAGTTATAAAATTCCTACTTGTATAAGATAAATAAGCAGAAAAAAAATTGAAAATATTAATTTATTTAGTGTGATATCTTTAATCATAAGGAGGTCATAATGGCAATTGAGGTTTTGAAAATTATGAAAATATTAAGTAATTATCAATACAACATTATCGGTAGAAACAATTTTTTATTGAATATTTATTTTGACACTAATCTAACAATTTCTCATGACTCTGAAATTATAATATTATAAATATATGAAATTATTTTTTTATCATATGAAAGATTCGAAAATCTTCTAATTGTATAATGAATCTTACATGCAAATTATCAAATATATTGAGTATAGATATTACGTTACCTTCTAAATATAATGATCACTTGTTCCATCTTTTTTTTTTTTTTTGTGGAGAAGGAAATATGAACTAATGATACAAACAAAGGCCACTTAAAAATAATGAAAAAAAAGGAAAGGAAGAAAGGCAAGTGAGAAGCACGAGAATAAAGAATCGCGTTAGCCGCCTCAAGGCTGGCCAAGATTGGAATAAAATAATAATAGAAGAAAAGAATTATAGGCTGTTTTTGGTGCAGTGGGGCACGCAGTCCGCGACAGAAAAAGCGACACGTTTCGACCGTTCAGCGCTCGTGGGGGCACCGCATTCCAATACTGATTGCTCGCACACACACTCACAGAGGGTTTAGGGAGCGAAGGGTCTAATGTACGACACGCAACCTATGACGCCACCCTGCTCCATCGAATCCCAGTCGAAACCCCTTTGACCTTATCGTTTTTGTTCTTTTCCTTTTGTCCTTCTCTTTTCTTATAAAATTGATCACATTTTTTAACAGGGAACATTATAATTAAAAATGATTTAAATAGAAAAATAACTCATTGGAATATTTATCAATTTTTTAAAAAAAAATTATATTTTTTTCTGAAGAAAAAGCTCAATAGTTAACTTATTACACCTATAATATCAAAGTTTTATGTCTCGTGAATAAATTGTTTCGATTTTTTCAATTACTAAATTTAATAAATTATGTTTAATAGATCTTTTCTGTTTATTTTCTTTCTTCTTCTTCTTTTTCGAAACATTTCTTTTACTGTTTCTCAAAATCATAACTTTGCATCAACAATGATGTAATTATTTTATAAATAAAACTTTTGATGTCCGTATATATTATAGAGATAATATTGACTAAAAAAGATGAAGTAAATGAAAGATGAAACATCTTAATCAAAATTTGTTCAATATTTGCCGTGAAAAATTATTACTAATAGTTTCATGCTTTAATTTCAAGAGTCAATATTTTTGACAATCTTGTGGTGAGATGGTCAATTCATTTTATCCAGCATGCTTTTCATTATCAATAATTTTTCATTCTAAATGAATTAATTAATGATTAGTGACAGCAATGATTCTAGATCAATGATCGAGGTACACAACCACTAAGGGTTCAATGAATTTATAAGTTTCTTGTAACATATAAATATTTTGCAGCGTTTAATTTTGGGATATTATATATATACACACATACTTTTTTTTTTTTTTTAAGAAAATAGATTAATAAAATTTAAAAATAAATTTTATGGTTTTAGCGAAAAAGAAGATCAGTCTAACTCACTTAAAAACAAAATATTATTAAGTAATAAAAAATAAATGTAATATAAAAACTTATGGCCGCCAAAAATATGCTATAGTACCAAAAAAATATAACATTAGCCAAAAGACCGTGTGACAATATAAAAGTTGTCATTGATAATAATATTAAATGAAAATAACTTTTACTCTATCACTAATAATATGTTTTATGTGATGGTAATTGTTGTATTATACTATATAGATCCATTCTGGTAAAGAAAATAGATGACAATTCACTTCAATTTGTGACAAGATTTTCATCGTTACTAAGTAGTCACTATACATATGTCACCAATTATTAATAGTGAAAATAGAAACAGATTTTTATCACTATTAAGTTTGTTAAAATTATTTTTTGTGACAAGATATCATTTTTGTCACTTTTACATATAGTTAGCAACAATTTTTAAATTGTCACTGATATATACTTTTTTGTGTAGAGGTAATAATAAAAAATTATTTGAGTAATGACTATATATTTTTAAATAACATTATTTTTTGTCTTGCAATACTATGATTATAGATCAGTTGCGAAACTTAGTATTTGAAATTGTCATTATGAATGTTAATTAACAATATATGTATTGAGACAGTGAAGTAGTAGTATCAATTATCATTGATTTATAATTAGATTTTTTTTTTCTTATTACTACAGATAATCACTAATGTTTACAATTAGATTTTTTTTCTTATTACAATAGATATAACATATATTCTATATTCATAGCAATATGTAAGCAAACATGTATACAAAAATGTCTTGGCAGTTAGCATGTCAATTGACAGTGTATTACCCTATTGAAGTCCAAAGAAAAAGTTCGATACACTAATTAATACAGGTATAGGGTCTACACCCATATATATATATATTATCCATACTTTAAGATTATTCATATTCTACAATATCCAGATTTAGCCTAATTGATCCAAAAATTATTCATACCAAGATGAAATATATGGTATTGAAATTAAAAATATATTTTAGTTTTTACATGTCTATTAAGAAGTGATTTTGCCACACGTTGATAATGCATGAGGAAATACACAACAAAAATTAATTTGTCTTAGGAGATATATGAAATAAAAATTAAAAAAAAAAAGGAAAAATAGGGTTGCCCACGTAAGACTACCCATGAAATGTTAACTCACGGTTGAAGTCCTCCACTTTGCCTATCAGTTGGTTAATTAACTAACAATTAAAAATAATCAAATAATTCTGGTAAAAAAAATTCAATCTTAGTTCGCCAACCATTGATTTAACGTAGGATTAAGCAAAACACAAGTCCTAATCTTTGATGTCCCAAAGTCAATGGAGACGAGGACACTTGTCTCTTCTTCCCTAATATTTTACTTAAATTAATCATATGTTGTACAATAATTAGTTAGTAAATTTTAAGATAACTTTCTATTATTATTATTTTTTCTTTTAAAATAAGAGATTCGCAGTCTCACAAGAAAGGACAAAATGAAGGTTTGTAATTATGGATCATAGACTTAAACTAAATATATTTAATTGTATGGGAAAGTTGTGACTTTCCTCTTTGAAATTTATTAATTATTTATTGTACTCTTACGTGTACAAAATAATGGAGTATAATAGTTCATAAGCCTATAGTCAGGCATGACATTTAAAAAACTATCGTTCCCCATTTTTTAATAAAAGTATAGTATAAAACTCAATAAAGTACAAGTAATTATTGCTCAATGCTAGATTATTTTTGCCATTCAACATTGAATCTGATTTGCTTAACAATATTTAACCAAGTCAAGGTTCTTTTTTACTTCGGAGGCAAGCTTTTCACGCTCAGCAACATTTGAAAGTCTTCATACTAACAAAAACTATATACACATATTTATATCTTCTTCTTCTTATTATTATTATTTAATATATATATATATATATGTGTGTGTTTTACTACAAAACCATATAATCATGTCGACGTGACACTTTTAAATACATATACAAAAATTTATATGAATATATATATGTATGTATTAAAATTTTTCTTCCTTCAACAACCACTCCCTTTCATTCTCCATGATTTTTCCAACCTATTATATCAATTAACATTATCTTCTTCTTCTTCTTATGAAGTAAATGGTGTTTAAAATAAAAATATTTTGCGTTTTCACTTTTTATCTTGAACATATGTCAACGGTGTGGCGATTATATTGTTCAATTTCATTTAATAATCACCATTTTACTTTACAATATTATTACATTCTTATTAATTCAATATCTCTTACATGCACCACCAAAAAAAAAAAAAAACAATTCACCAATGGAAAAGATCATTAGTTAAGAAATTCATCACAAATTTGTTAGTACATGCTTGTCACTGATTAATTCTATGACGAAATTGAAATCCGTCACAGAACTAACTTTTGTGATAGAATTTTTCATTACAAACTAAAAAGCTGTTATAGAAATTAATTATAAATTTGTCAAAAGTGCAATAATTCATACATATTTTACTCATATTACACACACACACACACACACACATATATATATATTAGGGATTTTTCATAAATCTATCACAAATATCGTCTATTTTTAATTAAATTTTAACTATCACAAATATTCTGTTAGTGAACTGAAGGGGTGGTTTCTTTGCAGTGATGTATTTAATTTAAATAACCTCATTAATATTATTTTAACATAAGATATACGGTCAACATAATTAGCCAGTGAAATACTGAATTTTACAATGTACAATGACCACTAACTTACTTTGATTAGTCAGCAAAGCTAATTGCTAGCTGTGTGTGACAATACAAATCAAAAATAAGAAAAGCTAGCTAATGAAGATTGATAAGCCAATTCAAAAAGGACATGGAGATGGGCATGCACCAGATTAAATGAATATGGACATCGGATCGATCATTAATTCTCCAAAAGATGTGTCATGATTAAGCATATATGATCATTCTCATCACTCTGCAGTTAGCAAATCCCATAAACAGTAGCAAACCAGGATCCTTCAACAATTATTGCCTTTCTGTTTTTACTATTTCCCGATCATGCACAAATCAGCTTTTTTCAATCTGGTACTGTTGTCTTAATTATGAAATTGGTTTTTGTCTTAATCATCATGTTTATGACAGCAAGCAATTAAAGCTGCATTAATTCTTGGATATAACCAACATGGAATTTCCCCCTAATTGGAAGTACAGCCTCTCTCTCTCTCTCTCTTGATTTTTTTTTTCCCTCCCTTTAATCCCTAATAATAGTGACTATATATATGACGAGAGAATTCTACAAAAATTGTTGAGAAATTGTGGCGTAATGCTAATATTTTGATCACATATTTTGCAATCGGATCGATACAATTTGCTTTTGAGATGGATATTTGAATCTTCTTATTTACTACATCAAATAAGTTTGAACGATTCAAATTAAATCAACTCAAGGATACATTGTATGCCAACATAACTCATAAGTAAATGATTACTTTTTTAATATTTATACTGACACAATTATTTATACATATATCATTCTTGAGAATTTTCTCTCTTGAACACAACTAAACTATGCAATTTAAATCTTCTGTCTCAATAAATATTTCATCACATATTTTATTTCACATAAATATTATTATATTATATATATATGTATATATAAACAAGTTTTTCTTAATAAACGTGCATATAAAAGTGATTAGTTTTTGTATTTTCATCTTGATTAACTATTTCCACTGATCAACTCAACTATCTAACTTCGAAAGATTATTTCGAACTCAAATCAAACAGTAAATCTTAAATTTACTGCAGAAAAGTACTGTAATTAGGCATAGAAACTTCTTTCCCGATCTACCAGTTCACCCCACCAACTAAGTAGAAACTAAACAAACACATAACCCTGCCTATCCCTTTGACTTGTGCATCCCCTCAAGAAATGACCCTTTTCTTTTCCTTTTTTTTTTTTTAAACTGTTCCTTTATCAAAGTCTCTCGATAAAAAGCCTAAAGCCACAACATAAACCAAGTCAAATTAGACAGATAAAGTGAGACAAGTTCCTCAAACACCCAACAACAATATATGCAGAAAGTATAACATACACTCTGACAGAAAAATGGGAAGAGCTCCTTGCTGTGATAAGGCAAATGTGAAGAAGGGTCCATGGTCCCCTGAAGAAGATGCAAAACTTAAGGAGTTCATTGAGAAATTTGGTACTGGTGGAAATTGGATTGCTCTCCCTCAAAAAGCTGGTAAGCAAATTCAGACTATTTTTAACCTTGTTTTCCCCCTAAATTATGGGTTTTTACCATATGTTCTTGAATCAGGTCTGAAAAGATGTGGAAAGAGCTGCAGACTAAGGTGGCTTAATTATCTGAGGCCTAATATTAAACATGGTGAATTTTCTGATGAGGAAGATAGAGTAATCTGCACACTCTATTCAAGCATTGGGAGCAGGTATATATACCCATAATCTCCAACTTCTTGAATTTCATGCCAGACAACTGTTATATACACGAGGGGATATTGTTGGGGCAGATTGGCCCTGCTGTCACGATTCAGCCCTTTTGTTGCTTCGATTTGTCTCTAGAAAAACTAAATTCCAGACGGAAAAGGAAATAAATGAATCATTTGAAGAAAATAATGTGTCATAAAGATAAAAGAAAAGGAAAATGGGGTGTGTATATACATATATATATATATATATATACACACACACACTTATGTAGACAAATGTATACAAAGGTCTATTGGAAATATGTGTGTTACATAAAATGTCAAAAGAATATTCGTCTATTTTCGGACAATTTTAGTGCTGATGTAAAAGCTCGAAACTTTCTTCTAACGGAATTACATTTTTCTCTGCAAGATTTCTTACAAAAGTTTCCAACAAATGCAGGTGGTCAATTATAGCTGCACAGCTACCAGGAAGAACAGATAACGATATCAAGAACTACTGGAACACGAAACTGAAGAAGAAACTCATGGGAATGATCCCATCAAACCAAGCAAAATTTTCATCACCATTTTCAGGCAACTTCCAAACCTCTGCAACGCAGTCTACCCTGTCTCAATTTTACAACTCGTTTTACACTAAATCTCTCACCACCATTGATCAATCCCTTTCATCCCCACAAAATTATCTCTACAACCCTCCAATGTTTCAAAATTCTTACAATTATCAACAAAGCCAGGAGGGTTTACTGGATTTACAGTATGGTAATAATAATTGTTCGGTGAAAGAACAGAGTATGCTTGTGTTTGGAGGAAATGATCAAGTGAGTTGTTCTTCATCTGATGGAAGTTTTGGGAATATGATCAACGGTGCTGATCCAATGAATTCATTGTTTCTTGATCAGAAGGCAACTGGGGTTATTGCAAACAGTCAACTGCAGTATGATCTTGAGGAAGTGAAGCAACTGATCAGTACTACTGGCAATAATTTCTTGTTTAATGATGAAAACAAGACACGTGAGAGGGGGATGTATTATTACTGATGGAAATTACTGACTGTAATTTATTCATAAGTACTGTCTGAAAGATTTGAAGGGGCATGGGGATGGATTCAGATGAAAAAAGATTGTAGTTGTGGGGTTTTGTGTTTTGATGATGGAAATTGAAGGGGAAAAAATCTTTTATTGACAGTACATGGTAAAAAGTTCTTATCTTTTCTGTATCCTTTTTCGTAGATTTGATGTTTCTTTAGTCACTTTATTCCATTGGCTAATTTATTCTATAGGGTAATGTTTCCAAATTACTATTATCTAACTACTATTTTCTTACCGCGAATTTTATTCAGTGTTTGAATAGCATAGTCAATTATTTGACTAACACGGTTGATTCATTACAAAATTACGAATGATTCAATAATCAAGAAGCACCCTGGCCAAATATATCAACGCAACGATATTTCTTATCATAAATCATGGACTAAGATAGTTGATCCAATTAAAATTCATGAATATATTAACCTTTTCAATTAACTAGAAGATAATTATATTTTTTTATCATATATCTTAATCAAACGTTATGACAAAGTAACAACAACCGGTCATCATTAATTTATTTAAAAATTATATCGAACTCGACCATTCAAAAAGCATTCTTGTTCCACATAATAGACTTGTAAAATTGAATGAGTCCAATTAAAAAAAAAAAAAAAAAAAAGAACTTGCCTTATAGAATAATAAAATATTTTGTAGGCAATTATAAATTTACACGGTAGCCAAAGCATAGAAAATGACAGCAGAAATGAAAATCTCAGTCTTATTTGAAGGGCCATTAAAATAAGAAGCCATGTATTAATATAAAAATAAAGAAAAGCAGGCGTAACTACTGTACGTGCATGTGAATTAAAATTTTGAACCAATGAAATTGAAGATTGGCAAACGACGTCGTTAGGGGACGCCTATCACGGCACCTCACAGTAGTTGCATGGTCCCATGCATTGCAATTGATTTGATTGGTTAATCATTGACCAATGTTTTTATGATTATCAGGTTTTTGGGGGTCCCACTAGAGTTGACTCTTGGCAAGCCACCATGAACTTAGGTAAGCTACATTTTGCCCAACAGCCATGAAAATATATTCAAGAAGACGTAAGTTTCTTACTACGACAAGCAAATGTTCATTATCATTAAATAGTATCTCTGTCTTACATGTTCATAATTACCAGTTAAATTATTTAAGATGCATGCCTAGACCATACATAAATAAGTACGAACAAAGTCATTACAAAATTATTAAATTTTGGCAATTAAAAAATTAGTAACTGTATTAAAAGTAATAGTCAATTACTATCACTAACGACTGTTGGAAAATAATAGAAGAGACAGGGAGAAAAGTAATTTTTTAGACGAGTTGAAGAGCGAATCAAATCGTTCTCTTAAGAAGAATTCACAATTTATTCATGGAATATTTTGGGTACAGTAAGGTTCCAGTCTTTTTTTTTTTTAAGCTGTGACTTTACCTTAAACCAGCACTGTTATGTGAAGCAGAAACTAAACCAGACACCCTAACAGAGCTCAAGAGAATCGTGTAAAGAGAAATGAGGAGGAAAGTATTTTTTCTGTGTTCTTGTTGTTTCTTTTGCAATTACCCAAAGCCCTGTTTTATAGTGTTTTTTGATGAGACAAAATTATTGTCAAAATTAATCGTATCTCCTCCATTTTCCTCCCTTTTGCGGGTGTGTGAAGGAAACTTCTTTTTATTTCAAATGTAGTACATAAGAAAATGTTATAAAAGTTGGTCGATTTTTCTTCAAAAATCTGTGGGATGGCATATTATTTTATTAAAATATTCAACAACAGTTATAGTAAAAAAGATAATCAATGACTCAAAATTAATAAGGTAAAAATGTCACTTGTCTTTGTTTAAGATGAAAAATATCCATCTCGTATACACCATAGTGGATTTTTTACAATCTTCATGAAAATTACGTACACACCATTGTCACAATGAAAATATAGTAAATAACTTTTCAACACGTCTATTTCCTATTAAATAGCTTTCATATGTGAAAATTCCTTGAACTTCTGGTAGTTCATGCAAATATAACACCATATGTTGTATGTCTAATCTCAAATAATTCTTTTATCTAATGCGCCAAAGAAACTTGTGAAATTTTCAAGGTCATATTAAATTTGATTGAGAAATACTTGTCTTTTAAATTTTGATTGGACTTTTTACTGCTTCACAAATTGATGTTTAAGGCTTAAAAGTCGCGAAAAATCCAAATTAGAATTAATTACTATGCTCAAATTATTTTCCTCTCGTAATTGACACTGCCAACCTAATTTTTATTCCTAACAGTCTATGACAAATGAATATTTAAATTAAAATTATGAAGTTTTCAAGTTTTATTTTCAAAACGTGTGTTAGAATTTAAACACTAATTAAGAAAATGAAACAAAACTTAAGATAATATAATAATTTATCACTTTACGTGATTCACTCAAGTCCATCTTTGCAACTAGGAGAATTTCACTATCGCAAAACGATGTATAAAAAGAGATTAGTACAAGTGGTTGTCTAAAATGTTTATATATTTCCGTAATTACTTATTTCACTTTATAAAATATTTGTTGTTAGTTTTAGTTAAATATGAGTAAATTGCATTAAACTCCCAACCTTGGTGTCCAATGCACTTTATTCCCTTAGTTTTGTGAATCTACGATTAACCCCCAACAATTGAAAAATGTGAGTTTTGCCCCATTTAATGAACTCCGTTAGAATATTCTATTTGAACGAAATATTCCCAAAATATTCTAACAGAGTCTATTAAATGGGATAAAATTGCATGTTTTTCAATTGTTGTTGGTTTAGTCGCACACTCACAAAGTTTAAGGAATAAAGTGCACTGGAAATGTGGAGAGTTTGATGCAGTTTACTCTAAATTATATTTTAACATTGTGATAATTGCTTGAAAGGGAATTACTACGAAAAAATTGAATTTTGGCAATGAAAAAATTAACAGTTGTGGTGAAAACAGTAATTAATGACTCAAAATTAACATTTATGATGAAAACGATAGTCAATGATCTAAAATTAACAAGGTGAAACTATCATTTGCCATTACTTACACTAAGATAAAAACATTCACTATGACTGTATACTATGATAAAATTTGCACACCCTTTTAAAAATTACGCATTATTATCCTAATGAAAGTGTGGTAAATGACTTTCACCACTGCTAATTTTTAGTAACACTAGTTCTAATCTTAATACTTGCTCAGTTCTTGTAGTGAATGTTAGCAAAAATTTGTGGACTGGCGGAGCTCCAACATCTCAACTCATTGGTTCTTTCTGCATAAACGTCCACTACTATCCATAATTATACATATCATAGTTTTTATTATTCACTTTTTCTTATATGTAAGTACAATTATTAAATCAAAATTTGCACATAATTCATCTAAAATTTCAACAATTAAATATTATATACATGCATATAAGTCATAACCAATGCATGATGATTTACGTGGAGAGTACAACAGGACACAGCAGGAGATTTAAGACAGAAATATACAGAGGATCCTTATTGGAAACCACAAATAACATAAGGTTCAAAATTATCAGATATATCCAGAAATGATGCCAGTACATGCGCCGTTGCTAGTCTTTTCTTTTCCTTTTTTCTGTCAAGTAATGCTGTGATAAAATAATCCCATACTCCTATATACATTACACACATTACTGTCATGAAAAATGAATAATTTATTTTTGTGCCAGCTCTAAAGTCTTATGCATAATGGAAAACCAAAACAACAATGCATGCCTATCATCCTAAGATCAATATTTTAATATTTTGATGGTATGAACCTAAGAATTCAAATTTAGAATATAGGCTAAAAAATAATTAAATTTTGATGGTCAAAATATTAATAGTCTAAGTAAAAATAGTAGTTAATAGCTCAAATTCAATAGTTATGATGAAATCAATAGCTAATGACCTAAACATATTAAAAATATCTTGTTGTTTCCTATATTGGGTGAAACCATTTACCACAATTACATGTCATAATAGATTTCCTACAAACCCTGTTAAAATTACGTATCATTATTGTGGTGAAAATATAACAAATAACTTTTCATTATTATTCTTTTCTAATTATTATATATACCTCTTAAAAGACAACAAATTCACGTGTTATCACTTCCTAAAAATCATAACATGAACAATATCATTGTCCACTATTAGTACGCGCCGTATTACTAACATTTACAATGTCGAATGCGCGTTAATAACTAAAAACTCAAATATTTGTAAAAAAACGTCACGCTTCCACATAATTTTTCTTGATAAATATATATACATAGATATAGATATATAATATAATGAAATTTAGTGTTGTTGAATTGATGGGGGGATGGCCGGGTGGGTTTTTTCCAGGAATGTCTTTTCTGGTGAAGTACAAAGGTCAAAATGAGTGGAAAGTAGTGACAATCTGACAAATGAAATTGTAAACAAAGAGCTTCGATTTCCCTCCTAAGGACCAAGAAAGTTCCCAACTTTGAATCTTGCCTCAAGAAACAAGCATAAAATTTTGTCTTGTCCCCAGTTCAGCTTTAATCCATATACGAGAATAAAAAACAAGATATTATCCAGATCTCATCCATCCAATTATTTTACACCCACATGGACCATTTTTTTATCAGTAATTAATGATGTAATACTAAGACGAGACAATATATGGGTCCATTTCATTATGTTTTTTGTTCTCATCTTCAGGATGTGAGTGAGAGCTGAATTATTGGGGAAGATGGACCAGGGGGACTTGGAGTTTTTAAGGTTTCCTATGCTGCGAGAATAGCATGGAAATCAGCCCTTTGGGGGTTAGAAGGGTGCCGTGTTTTTTTCGTTTTCCCCTTTCTTCCAACAATTAAAAGATACAAAAAATTGGGCCAATTGTTGTGCCAACCTCCTCGAACGTGACCATAAGATTCCTCCATCATAAAATGTTCGATTTGAATTATAACTTTTGCCCAAAGAACCATCACGCTACCATAGCCTCTCCTGCGACCAGATTATAAGGGAGAATTGCAAAAAGACCCCCTGTGTTATCCATAATTAGCACTAAG
>JACFYI010002230.1:1888464-1902308 GCA_014898755.1 Handroanthus guayacan
GCTTTTCTGCGCTTTCCGGGACTTCCGATTCTCGAAATATATATAGAAAATTTGGAAAGAAAGTTGCAGCTAAGGCATTAAATATTCAATATAGTTCTAATAATGTTAAGTCCACTCATTGCATTATTGCATCATTAAATTAATAGATTAATTCGTTCAAAAAAAAATTAATAGATAAATTATATTTACGAAATAAATATCAAATGTAATAACTAATAAATAAATATCTAAATCTTCTATTTAACGAAAAATAACCTATTATTTAGTATAAAAACAGATTCGAACCTTGTCCTTTTTACCATGTATTCAATAGAAAATATGGTTTGAATTATTAATGATGTTTGTGTAAAGATTTGATAAATATTTATTTCTTCTATGTTTGATAATTATGTGAACAAAATGTTGGGTGTGTAAGGATAAATATTAAAATTGTTTAAGACATTGTTTTATACATTAAAACCTTATCCAATATTTTTGGTTCAATGTACTAGTTCCAACATTTCATTCAAAAGAACATCCAACGGGAAATTTCTAACTAAATTAACTTTTTTATTTGTTAGATTGAGAAATTTCATGAAAAAATTTATTTATATCAACAAAAGTCATTTGACTGATTAAGTTTTTAGAGAAAAACATTTTCTTGACTACTTTTGGTATACAAATTACAAATATAGGGACGACTGTTAAGTTTTAAAATTAAATCAACTGGACAGAAAGGTTAAAAATTTTCGAGCTTCACAAATTACGTTTAAATAAAAAAAAATGCTAGGTACAAATATATTTGTAATTCTCGACAAATAAATAAAATTCTAAGATAAAAAGTTCGAGGGTGGTGATTAATTGGTTAAAGTTAGTGGCTGGGTTTTCAAAATAAAAGCTGGTCGAATATAATTTTTTTATTGGAAAATAATTGTACAGATTTTGGAAAAGAAAACTTAACTTAATTTCGAAATATATATATATATATATATATTACATATGCCTTAATTTTGTTTCTTATTGTTTATAGCACATCTTAATATAAATTAAACTCTAAGTTCCTAAATAGATTTTTTCTGATACATATCATCTCGATTAAAGTAATGGTGATAAATGATGTATAACGATCACTAAATTTAAACTACAAAAATATGGCACAAGTGACAAAAATATTGAATCACAATGAAAATTTTAAAGGTGACAAAAAATTCTATATTGTCACAAAAAATTATTTTAACAAACTTAATAGTAATAAAAATATATTTATATTATTACTATTGACAATTAGTGATACATACATGACGAGTGATATCTTTAAACGTTTCTTGTTGTCACTATTGAGCTATATAGTTACAGTATGAAAATTGTTGTCACCTACAACATAATATTAGAGACAAAATGAAAGTCGTTATTACTTAAAACCTATTATTACTGACATTCTTTATATTATCACGCAATTTTACTTTTTCCAATCGTATCAATTAGATTTTTTTACATAGTGTACTTGTAAGAATAAATAAAAATAACAAATTTATATGATATATGAAGTGTAAGGGCTGAATGTTGTTATTTTGGTGATATGTTTTCTCGTGTCATATTTAAAATATTTCTTAATATTAATTTATTTTAATAACCACCCACAATATAATAGTAAGTCATATATTCACTAATTTATTTGTGTATATTAAATTTTGAGCATATTTATATTAATTATATTGATCAGCTTCTAATTACTAAATACACACAAATCATATTTACATTATAATTTAATATATATAATAATTATTATTATTTTATACACACATATTAAATTTGCAACAAATGCTAGTACACATAATTAAAAATGTACTGTAAGTTTTCCAACCCCCCTCTTTATATATAGTCATCCAAGTAAAATAAAAATAAACATGCGGATTTTCACATCATTTAGTGCATGTCTGTGAAAATTTATTTTTAGGTTTTTTAACTTCTAGCTTTAGCATAGCTTTCCCCCATTTACTTGTAATAACTAAAACTAAAACTAAGTCCGAAAAAAGCTTGGAATTGAAAGCAACACATAGACTAAAATTAATTTCCATAAATTATGATCAAAAGTATGAACTCAAAATTCAACTTTTCAAAATTCAACTTTAATTTAATGAAAACTTGAACGGAGACCAATTTCTTTTTCTTTTTTCTTTTTTTTTTTTCAATTTCTTAGGAATTATTCTTTCAATTTCATGTTTTTCCCGTTAAGGCCTTAAGTTTTCATGTAAAACAATCTTGTTTTCCCATTTCTTAATGAAATTATTTTATTTTTCCCTTTCCCCATTTTCTGCACATTTCTTTAATTTTAGTTTTTTTATTGCATTATCAGTTAAAGTAAATTACTACCATAAATAAGATTCATTCTAAAATAGATCGTAGTTGTACCAGTAAAATTTATCATATTGGAACGCCTATTATAATAAAGTATTTTATATTAAATTAATGTATACACCTAACATTATATATTTATGTATAGAAATTATGAGACTTATATTGAAATAGAGAATTTGAGTTTGAGAAATTAAAAATCACTCAATTATTAAGTCAATGCAAACTAAGGGGGTATATGGGTGAGCTTACAGGCTCTTTAAGATATTTTATAATATGATATATGAGGGTTTATAAGCTGTCAAAAAGTTTTTTGATGTATTTTTATTTGAAATAGAGTTCATAAGTTCTCACGATAAAATGTTAGGCTTAGTATCTATTTTAAGAAAAAAATACTTAAAAATTTAATTATTTATAGAATAAGATCTAAAATCTAATAAACATTTTAAAAGTTCAAAAGCATATTATGAGATGTCTGAAGTTATAAGATGCGAAAGCCAAAAACCCTCTCAAGGTTAGATCTAACATTTTGAGATTTTTTCTTTTTCTTTGTTTCTTTTTTTTTTTTTTTTGGTGGGGAGGGGGGCGGGGGGTATTAATGCGACTACATAATGGAGATTAGTTCAAATTAACCAACAAAAATCTTTCAACCGTCAAGTCCACCATGACTTCAAAAACACATAAAATAAGAAAAAAGAAAATGTAAAGTGTCTGGGAGATATAATCTATAAGTTGATTTCTGTCTCCCACTTCCAAAATGTCATAAAGATAAAATTTCTTTGCCATAAAAAATAATATCTCAGTTCGATTGTGTTTTTCATGTTTTAACCATAGGCGTAATTAGATATCCTTGATTCTAATGTTTAATAATCTTTCTGAAATACAGGAAGGTATTTGGATGAACTTGTGAACTCTTGAAAACATTTAATAAAATATTTATGAGCTTATAAAATGTGATAATGTATTTAGTAGTTTTAGAAAAAAAAAAAAAAAAGCTTTCAAGCTTCTAAAATAAAATGATAGGATTTTATAACCTATTTTTCTTTAAAATAATGAGTTTCGATTTATTTTTAAAATCTTAGAATATTTTTCCTTATAATATAACTATAACTATCAAAATGTCATTACTAACATCTTTTAAACTCTAATATCTTGTAATATCCAAATATTTCAACAACTTATTTTTTAAATAAGAGTTAAATCTTATAAAATCTAACAATTTTCAATACAAGCCCTTTAACTTATACAATTAGTCTTTGGATTCTTTATTCCAATTTATATTTTATCTCTTATTACATTATACAAATGTCAATTGAGTGTATGGTTAATGAAATCCCCAATCAATCAATCTCTTGTTTTTATAAGAAAATATTTAATATAATTATCATGTATTTAAAATAAAACACTATTTTGAAATAGAATCTTGACCAAACTAATTCCTTGAGCTCGTACTTTAAAAATAAACATTAGGTCAACCAAACTCCAGAAATTAGCTTGAAAAATTAGATTTGTTCAAAACTATATGAGGAGATTGTTATTCATATATTTTACTGATATCAGATTCTAATACATTCTCCATGCTCATGACCAGATATCTAGAGTGTAGAATAATATGAAACGACCGACTCAACAACACTGAATAGTCAATTTAGGAATGAAACTAGTTATAATATCATATTAAAAATAAATTTTGAATTTAATTTATTCTGAAAAGCTAATTTATAAGATAAAATTATCCAAAATTATATGAGGAGATCATAATCCATACCCTAAATCCACGTGGTAATTTAGCATTGCGTAAGAGAATTTATTGGGGAAGAAGCCAAAACAAAAGGCAGAGGCGCGGGATGATGATAAGAACGCTGGATGATGTGACTTGTGGGCCATTTTATCCATATAAACAGAAAATATCAGGAGCCTTGCATGTACGCATATCTAGAGGCCACGTGATTATAAGCACGTCACCACGTGGGTTTCGGTACGGCCTCTTATCAGACGTCGCCACGTGGACAGATCATCACTGATGATCAGACTAACCTCGTGGCCTCCACTTGTTTTGGTTCCTCTGGGTTGGAGATTCACTTTAGTGGGACCCAACCAAGTCAGTGATCACAGAAAATTAAGCCTAACTGGCTCTCCACTGTCTACAAACAAACTTTTGGCTATTGGCTCCCAAGTCCCACCATAAAAGCATTCTTTTGTACACAGTCATTGTTTCATCTGACCTTTTTTTTTTTATCTTAATTTTTTTTCTCTTGATAAATAAAAAAGAAAGTGCTAGGTATTCTAATAAAAAAAATATATCATTCCAGTCTTAAAGAAAATACCAACCAACTTCTATAATTTTTTCTTATGTACCATATTTGAAATAAAAATAAATTCCCCCCTCCCCCCGCGCGCACACACACACACAAAAGAAAGAGGAAAGTAGAGGAGATATTATTAGATATTAAGTTGCATATATTCTAGCTACATCACTTGAAGGTACTTCTTGTTATTTTTGTAATAATTATACTTGAATTTTGTTGTGTTTATAATTAAACTGTAAAGGATATGGTTGTGTTTCTCTTTCATTTATTTTTGATTTAAAAGTTTTGGATCACTTAATTATTGATATTTATTATTGCTTGGGTGACTTAATTGATATTTATATCGGTTGACTTGTGACATGTGATGTGATTTTCGTTGCGCTTATCTTTCACATATTGTTTCCTTTTTGATCAGTTGGTTTTGGATGAATTGTTATTTTCTAATGGATGCAAGCTTAATCTCTTACCTTATGTTTGGTACAAGGGTTTTGGAGAGGGAGAGAGAGAAAAAGAAAATATTAGGAAAGATATATATTTTTATTTGTTTGTTTAGTGAGAAAAATATTAAGGAAATAAAAACTTGAAATAAAAATGTAGTTTGTTAGGGGAAAAGTCATTTTCCTAATGAAATGATGAGAAAAACGAAGAAGAGCTTATTTAGGCTTCTCCACTTCATCAATACGTTATGCATTCTCTTTTCATTGTGTCTTCCCTTAATATTTCTTTGAATAACTTAACAAACTTGAATTTTTTTTTTCATTTTTATAACATTTTCTTTACTCATCAAAATTCCTAAACCAAACATAGCATTAACATGAGAGGACAATAAGAATATACTGCTGGAGAACATTTAACTTTGTATATTAAGCATGATTTCAAATAAAAAATAAATACGGCATGAATAAAAACAAAACTTCATGTCTCGTATATTTTGAGAACAATGCCTTATGAAGATAAACTTTTTGTATCTGATTACAAAATGAAGCCTTGTTAGATTGTTGATTGTAAATTACGATTATATATTTCTTTTGAAATTCTTTGATTACGAGTCTTTTAATAATATCAAGTGATCTTATCCTATAGGCTATTGAGAGAGCATACAAGCTCCTTGAGATGCATTTTCACAAATACACTTTACAACATTTATAAACAATGTCACAATATATTTTTTCTAAGATATATAATTGCATCATCAACACACATTAAATTTATCCTAAAAATTCTCATTTCTTTTTCATAAAATTGATTGGCCTTCTTTTTCATAGAAATAATAAACCAACTAATTACACTTCATACATAGCACTTAACATAAAGGGAAAGTCTTCCATGACTAAGAGACTCCAATTGGAGATGCAGCACAAAATTCAATTGCTTTACATAATTAGTCATTTAGCATTGATTATAATTGATTACATAATTACAGTAATTAAATTCATAGTATTAAGAGTAATCTTGATTTGTTTAATATATATAAGTCTAAGGCAATTGCAGGGTTCTAAACACATGATTGTTGATATGGAAAATAGATTGGTTACATTGAAAAGGTTGCAGAGGTGCTCAAGTGTCTAGGTGAAATTAGTTAAATAATTACACATTGTTATCAATCTCATTAGTGCATAATAAATTCTACAAAGATTATATCATTATGCCCTCTAAAAAAAAAGATAATATTTGTTACCAATATATATATATATATATATTTTAAGGACCTAATGAATTACATGATGACTTAAACAAGTATCGGAACAAAAAAATACTTATATATTATCAATTTCGTCAAGATAGCATTAATTCTTCCCTAAGAAAAGTTAATTAGAGAACCTTGTCGTTCCCCCAATCCTATTCCATGAGGAAGGTCAAAAAATGAATGAAACTGCTCGATACTTAATTCGTAATCGATCATTAACAATTTGTTTGATCGCTTGATTCATTACACATAATGAACCAAGTTAGAGTCATGCATCTTTCGTTCAATCAAATCTAAAGCTCTTCTGGTATGATTCCATTAGTTAATAATAATAAAATATGTTAAAGAAATTATATCACTTGTCTTGACATATGTTAGACTTGATTAGAGTTTGTTTTAACTCAATTTTATTTATAACAATAAACCAATCTTGAAACACAATGTATAAAGCTCGATAAAAATTCAAATAAAGTTGAAAGTTTGACTTTGCTCCACTCAATTAATTTACACGAGCCCTCAATATAATTTCATAAATAAACTTTTATATCAAAAATCAAAAACAAAAATACTTGCAGTAAGGCCTGATATCAAATCAAAGCCACTGACCAATTTCCTCATAAAAAATGTTACCCAAGATTGAGTTTTGGGTTTATTTCTTGTGTTGCGCAACTATTAGGTCTAACTTGGGCCAACCTTATCCGCCCTGTATAACTGTAAAATCAGTGATCAGACTGAATCCCAGCCTAACCGGCCCAACATAATCTAACCTAATCACAATTATACTGCAGGAGAAAAATTATCACCACGGTCTGTGCTATTTTTTCACCTTATAGTAAATTTTTTTGAAAATTTTTCTACTATATAACAGTGGATATTAATTTTCTTTATTTGTTCTTGTATCTTATTAATATTTCTCAACATTCTTAAATAAGAAATTTATATATCAAAGCTACCAACTACAAATAACAATATATTTCCTACTTTCTTCATTTAATCTGACAAGACAAAATGCCACTCATAAATTTCCGCCTAAGTAAAAAGTCCAATCTCACTTAGCTCTTTAGATGAAGCTTCCTGATAGCACCCCTCGGCCCGGCCCAGCAAAGACGCCCAAACCAGACCCATTTTCCCCTGCAAATCTTGCCATGGGCTCGTATTAAAACCCATCACCATTGCATACACGTTTTGAAATTCCCACGATAACTCAACACGGTCTCCACAAACAGAAACTACGCTTTCTTTTTTCCTCTTTATAAATAGAGGATAATCACTCCGGTTTGTACTCTGTTTTCCAGATTCTAGTGAAAAAAATCAGTGTTCACAATGGGTGAGGTAGTATGAGTTCTCGGCAATCTCGTATATAGTGTAACCTTTGCCCTTTGATTGTGAGTTTTTTGTTGTTGATGATTGGTTTTTGGGGCGTTTTTGCAGAAGAACAAGAAGAACAATGAGGAGCAGCAGAAGGAGGGAGCAGAGAACAAGAAGAAGGAGAACGGAGGAGGCAAGGATGGCGTCGTTACTGTGATTTTGAAGGCGGACTTGCATTGTCAAGGATGTATTACCAAAGTCTTGAAGTGCATTCGCTCCTTGAATGGTGAAATTTTTGATTCTCTGGAAATCTTCTTTCTGTGATACAAATCAATCTCTAGTTGAAATCTAAAAAGTTTTGTGTTCTTCTATTTTTGGTTTTATTTTGTGAGAATCCTCTGCTTTCTCTTTTACATATGCTAACAACCTTCAAAGAGAAGTGATAAAAAGATTTTGGTGTATGAATAGGCGTGAATACAGCGGATATTGGCGGCGAGCAGAAGATTACGGTGGTGGGGAGAGTGGATCCGGTGAAGCTCCGGGAAAAAGTGGAGCAGAAAACCCACAAAAGAATTGAACTGGTTTCTCCACAATCCAAAAAAGACAGCAACAACAACAAGAATGGAGACAACAAAGAGAACGCAAAAGGCAAAGATAGCAGTGAAGGCGACAATGGAAAGCAAGAGGAGAAGAAGAAGAAAGAATCAAACGAGAAAAAATCCAAGGAAAAAGAGGTACTTCTTTTTATCAAATCAAATCCCTGTTCCCTCTTTACATATAACCGTTTCAGTCTTTTACCGCAGAAATATTATCACCATTACCATTACTACTGTGCGTGTTGCTTATTGTGCGCCCGTGTGTACGGTGCTGTCCTTGTTGCATTAATGGCTGATTCTATTGAATTCTGTCCGTGTCGTTTTCATTGCGTGATCGGCGCACGTTAGTTCTTTTGTCGTTCATTTAATTCAAGCGCATGATAGCGCGCTGCAGTTGTTGCACCACAACCCAGCACGGCGATTGCTGTTTCGCGCAATTGTTGCTGCAGTTGTTAATTTCAAATTTTAGACGTTTCTCACGTTTCTTTCTATAACTCCCACGTTTTCCGATTTTAACTCTTGCAATTTCTCCACGTCTATCTGGCGCATTTTAGCAGATTTTGTTTACTTTCTAATAATAACAATAATAATAATAATAATAATAATTGCAGCCTCCGGTTACGACGGCGGTGTTGAAGATGCACTTACACTGCGAAGGCTGCATTCAGAAAATCTGCAAAACGGTCGCCAAAACCAAGGGTGAGGTTATCATTTCTCGGATCCCCTTCATCTTTTCGTGAAGAGAATAAGTTTTAACGGCGTTATCAACGGCGTTAATTTGCAGGGTACCAGGATATAAAGGTTGACAGGCAGAAGGACCTCGTGACCGTGACCGGCGCCATGGACATGAAAGCTTTAGCTGAGATGTTGAAGAAGCATTTGAAGAAGGACGTGGAAATGCTTCCTCCTAAGAAGGAAGTTGAGAAGAAAGAGAATGGTGGCGTTGAAAAGGGGAAAAGCGGATGTGATAAAGCAAAGAGTGGCGGCGACAAGGGGAAGGGCGGCGGCGATAAGGGAAAGAGTGGCGGAGGCTCCGGCGGAGGAGGAGGTGGAGATGGTGGCGAGACGGCTGCCAGCAGCGAGAAGATGGAAGGGCACAGAATGCAGTTCCCGGTTCCACATCCGTACCCATGCCCATACCCGCATCCGTATATGTACGGCCAGGGTGCCGCGGTTGATCAATTTTACTACAACCCATACGTATACGGGCCGTACCATGCTCCCCAGTTGTTTAGCGATGAGAACCCCAACGCCTGTAGTATTATGTGAGGGAGTGGCTACTTCTTGTTCTTGTAAATAAAAATAGAGAGCGGGGGTAAGTTAGTCATTTGTTCGGATGATTTAAGGTTGCTGTTTTTGTTCTGGTGATATAGTTCAGATATCTCTAGTTGTTTAAGTTTTGGAACACGACTTTGTTTTTATCTAAGCATTGTTAGAAAAAATTATTAATTAGCTAATGCAGATTTAGTGGATTTAGCACTTGCTTAGATTGATTGGTTGACATTTCGATTTTTGGGCCGTGCTTTTGATTAGTTGTTCTTCACTGTATGAAATGAAGTTAGTTGGCAAGTAGATTAAAGGCTTAATTTTGTCTTGCGGCATAATTGATCAAGAAAAATTTTGTATCACGCTGGCTTTTTAAGTTTATAAAGAGCTATGTGCAATTTTGGAAATAATATTTTGAAATGTTTGAACAAAATAAGTCGTAATCTCATAAGATTTTAGTAATGAAAATTTTATAATTTAGTTAAAATTAGAAGAATTTATTAGGATTTAAAAATAAATTAAGAACTTGTTATTCCTATTGTGAGGGTTTATAATTCCTAATATCTTATATTGATAATCCAGCTTTCTTTGTAAATAATTAATCAAACAATTTATATTTTACAAAACCTCAAGCCTCTTACAATAAGTCTAGGAGCTTGCTTGATCAAATGATGCTTTTAGCCAAGATTAAATAAACCTTTATGTAGATATTTGATTAGAAAATTCAATCAACAAAAACTATATTCTTATGTACACTTGGAAACAACTTTCAACATTTTCATTGTCACCTTTAAATGGTCCCAAATACTTGAACAGTCTACTAATTATATAGAGACAAGTTTGTAAGGTGCACATGGTTATATTGATCCCAAAAAAGGGGGCACATCGTCACCTCCCACTTTCCTCCTTATAAGCATTTGTTTGACCGAGGTTCAATGACTACTAGCCTTTAGCTTGTTCGTGGCTGTTGCATGGAAAGCATCATACCGTGCATCCAAATACACGTAAAATGTAAATTATAAATTATTAGATGATAATATTATAAAATAAAATGCATTAAATCATATCATTATTTAGTCAACTAAAATGTCTCACACACGTTCAGGAGGATCGAACTTATGATTATAAAATTATTAGACCTCTCCTAACCAATTAAGCTAAGACCTATTAGTTTGAATTGCTTCTATTTAATAATATTACATATAAATATAATGCATATACGTTATATTCAAATTATGGTCTAAATTATAATATGCCACGCGTTCAAGTTGCATGGAACACCAATACATGATAACAAATCATAATTCAACTATACAATGTCTAATTTTATGGCATGTGAGTAGTAAATCCACTTTTAATTTTCCATCTATTATCCTTTGCACTGCTGCAATGTGCATAACGATTGCCACACAAACGCCTTTATGCTCTATTATTTCTACTTCTTTATTCTCAGTGCCGAGACGTTTTTCATCAAATTTAAAATTGCAAGACCCTAAAGGTGGAATAATACACTCTGACAATCAAGATTCTGTCTCACAATTAGGAAAGCGCCTGGTTTGGGTTTCTTCCCCGTTATGATTAACTAAAATAATGAACCATAGGGACCCACTCCTGACGTTACTTGTGATGACAATGATGCCCCCAGTAGACTCTTAATTCATTAAGCCCCTTCCGCACGCGTTCAGAAAGTGCTGCGTGTGAAATGCATACACGTTTTTATATTTAGGGATAATTACATCAATACCCCTGAAGTTCGATATAATTATCAAAATATTCTTTAAAATTTAGATAATTATTATTATATCCTCTGAAGTTTAGATAGTTACTATTACATCCCCTTGAAAATTCTAAACATTATAAGTAGAGTCTCTGAATAAAAGGATATAATTGTAATATATGTATAAGTTAAAGAAGTATAATTATAATATATGTACACATTTAGGAGGTGTAGTTATAATTATATATTAGCTGAACTATACAGTAAGAAATATAATAATAATTATGCAAATATTAAGGGATGTTTTCATAATTAAGATAAGAGGTATAGAGGTAATTATCTCTTATGATGCCATGATGGATGAGGAAGGTGTATGTTACATTTCACCGACACGAGGGGTGATGAAGACGTACAAGACGTGCTCGAAATATACTCAAACTTGAAAATGAATTCTTTTCTCAATCAAACAATCGTATTTAATGAATACATTAACACATCAATATATAATTTTAAGAAGTCAAAAAAGTGACTCATAAAAGTCTTGAATGAACCACAGAAATATATAATAATCATAACTTTCAATAATGAAAATAAAGGTTCTTTCTTGGGAAAAGCTTCTGCTTAGTATCTTCGAATGCGATATAATGGTTTAAATCCATCATGGCAGCTTCATGCAACATTCGAATCACTGACTCCTAATGCGATTATAATACAAATAGTGAAGAGAGCGTGCTTTCCTTGTAATTATTTAACACTTTGGGAAGGCGAATCCGGTTGGGTTCCATCAAATGCACGTGCCGGTAGGCTTCGTGATGATTACGAGAAGAAGAACCCATATGGGGTTTTTAAGTACATGGAAAGAGATTAATCATGACGAAAAGCAGAATTATTTCTAAGAAATGGAACTTCCCCACACATAAGATCCCGTTAAAATCTTCCAATTAGGAGGTCTACTGATTAATCCTCCAGTGGATTTGATCAGCGTGCAAGCAAATCGAACCAACTCGCTGGCAACTCAAGCTAGTTTCTCTCCAACTAGCTTGATTTGAACTCGAGTCGAGCTAAATCATGCTCGACGTACTCGTAACTCATGAACTTGTATATGATTTTAATTTTTTTTAATCATCAATATATTAAATTACTTGTACTAGTACACAGACACATACACATATATATATATATATATATTAAACTATAACGTTACTATATCAAAAATTTCAACCTCAAACTCCAACTTGTAATAACTTAGAGTTCATTTAAATATTCAAACTTATAAACTCAAACCAAGTCTAATGATTTCCATCCTCCGGTGGATCTCGCAGATTAAGAACGCCCAAGAGAGAAATAAACCCATTTAATGTAAGTTACTAAACTAATTTGAATAAAGTACTTCCCAAGTTTTAGCTGTAATTGTGTGTGGTTTCCCTTTCAACAAGTGACTGTAGAGAAGCATTGCTAAATTTATTCAAACTATTTATTAAAAGTTTAAAACCTTATGCCTGGTAGAAATAATCATACATCAGGACAAGGTGATTCCACTAGAATAAATATGGCGAAAGCATTAATCAAGAGCTTTAACCTGTGTTTCGCAGCTTCTTTTCCTTAACCAAGTTCTTACAACTTATGCAGCACATCATATTCCATAAGCATTCATTTACAAGGCTAGATTCGACAGACGAACAACATAGTATCATCACATTTGACTTTGGCTTAATCAAATT
The DNA here is from genome assembly GCA_014898755.1 of Handroanthus guayacan. Lineage (NCBI taxonomy): Eukaryota > Viridiplantae > Streptophyta > Magnoliopsida > Lamiales > Bignoniaceae > Handroanthus > Handroanthus guayacan. The sequence goes on from JACFYI010002230.1 coordinate 1,901,403, forward strand.
TGAAGTTTCAAAGCCGAATACCTGAGCAAAGCATGACGCTTTCAGAATGAGAAAACTGGTCCACCTCTAGAATTCACAAACTCATCCCTTTTCCGACATCTATGGCTGGAGTCATATGCAATATTGTCATCATTGTTCATCTTCCAGAATCAGTTTGATGCCATTGCTCTTAAGCGCATTTACAACAGCCCACACCTTTGTGCAATTCTGGAAACCTTTCTTCTCGATTTCCTTGTTCACATTCACATGGATTCCTCTTCCTTGGCCGTGTTCAAGACCCTCCACCCTGAGTCTCATTGCCAGCACTTCCCCCACAACTGCTGCAGCCTTTGCATTGCAAGAACGACCACATTCGAACGTACTTTTAAGAGAATGTTCAACTGTTGATGCGGTTGCAACTATTCGTCCATTATTTCTGTCTACAACATTTGCCGTGATATACTTTAAAGATATGAACAGTCTTAGCACATATCTTTTTAGCAATGTCATTTCCTCAACAATCTACCTGTACCAAAGAAAACGTTGACACAGCATCAAGAATGATAACTCCCACCAATATGAAGTGCATAAGACATCTCTAGATGCATATATCATTCATGAATTGAGATATACATTGATTAACTAGAAAGAATATCAATAGAACAAACCAACAAGACATGCTCTAGAATATCCTGCAAATGTACTGAATTGGGTACAAATTACCCAACCCAAAATTATTTTAAAGCCAAATGCAACAAATGGATAAGGAAACCATGTCAACTTCGCTATGCTTTCCATTTACACATCTAGGAGTGCAAAACATAACAGAATGCCCAGTTCCAGCTTTGCCAATACAGCTACTTCTCAGAAAAACCCTCCCCCTATTTCTATCGGGGTTTTCTTTTTTCTTTTTCTTTTTCTTTTTCT
>JACFYI010002230.1:1902408-1928528 GCA_014898755.1 Handroanthus guayacan
TTTTTTTTAATTGTTCTGTAAGTTAGTAATAACTGCTCTGCAATTAGTATTCCAGTTATTCTACCGATGAATTATGATTTATGCACGTTTTGTCGGAAAGTGTGTTTTCATTTTCTTTTTCATTTTAAATATTTCTTTTTGTATCCCAATTATGATTTATTCTTTGCAACTTTCATCTCTCCAAGATTGTTTTTTCGAATATGATCATGGTGTATAACAACTCGAAATTCAAGCTTTAAGCATCCACATCAAGTTTGCAAAGTTACAACAATGTATTTTGAGTTGTATAATGATATTTATTCATACTACATAAGTTGAAATTGTAAAATTTAATGGAAGTACTTTAAGAATACGGTGGAAAAAAATATTCAAGTATGTGTGCTTCATATAAGTATATTTATATATTGGAGAGGCGAAAATTATGATATCACAATCCACCAAAAAACCATTCGCCATAACCAAAAAAAGTGTTAAGAATTATCATTTACCAAATTTCAACCCCAAGTGGCTACACTAACCATCTAAACAAAGAGAAGCACAAAGCTCAACAAATAATTAGGCGTAAGCATCGGTCGGTTTGGTAAATTAATCGACCGAATTTTTTGTTTAATTCACCGAAACTTTTGAAAAAGTCTTAACCGTTTACCAAACCAAAATTCTCAATTAACCAAAATTGGATTTTTTATTTTTTATTATTTTTTTTAAGAATACCAAATTGGAGTTATACAATCTATAATAAGTATATCAAATCCATATTTCATCTTTATCGCATATTATATACAAACATCACGTTATAAAGTATCTTTTTCAATAAAAACTTAGTTGAAATTTTTTTTTAAAAAAAATTAGTTGAAAAAAATTTACTAAAAAACTAATAAAAAAATTAGTTGAAAAAAAATTAATAAAAAATTAATTTTATCACTTTTTGGTGAATTCAGTTAAAAACCAAATTTGGACAAAAAATAAACCGAATTGAAAAATTAATCGAAAATCTAAAAAACATTTATTGTTTACCAAACCAAAATTTTATTGGATAAAACGGTTTGGTTCGGTCGATTGATCAATTTTTTTTTATTAATGGATAATTTTGCTCACCTCTACAAATAATAACACAAAAGGTTGAGACAAGCTAGTGAGCTACCAAACCAAAGCAGACGTTTGCCCACTAAATTCCGGAGTTCGGGAAGTTGTTTTTACGATATGACCATTTAGAACGAAAACTTGAGAGTCAAGAACGTACAGACCAAATTTAAACTCAATCGTACCTCAAATAACACTTTCGCCGTTAGTTTGGTGAATTTGGTACCATTAAAAAATTGAGATTGCTTTATGATACTGTTTTTCCCCCTTTTTCTACCTTTTTTTATTTTTTTTAAATTAATTTCATTTTTTAATCCTAACCCTATAGATCTTAGATTTTCGGGTGTAAAATGATAAAGAAGATTTTTCTCACTTCAAATGATGTAACATTGCGCTTGATTTTTGTATATTCGTCTTTCTTTTCACATATTTCTTATCAAATTCATTGATCCAAACATAACATGAACGGTGTAAATAAATTACTTAACTATCATGGGGCTTGGACAGGTTTTAAACTTTTTTTAAGTAGAGAGGGAACACAAACTCAGCTCTTCTGCCACGGATATTGAATGGTTCTATGCTTCATTTATCACCAAGTAAAGATTAACTATATTGCCCCTTCAGGGGCATTCGATAAAATTGGAACAATACAGAAAAATTAGCATCGTCATTGCACAACGATGATACGCATAAATCAAAGATTAACCATATTATTACATTTGATATTTTTTAACTTTTACCACAACACGGCCGTTCATATAAAGGTGAAAGAACATGCGAAAATGGCTGCTCAGAGATTATTTCTCATAAACATTATATCAAGATGAATGAAATTTAAGGAAGTGAATTACCAATACCCTTTCTTAATTCCTAAGTTTAGGAAATTGTTCATGCTTTTGAGTTGAATCCAACTCTGTCATAGTCGTCTCACCAAATTTCCCACTATTACTCTCAGTTAAAAATTTATCCAGCCGACTCAAATATCTTCATTAGGGAGCACGTGTTTTGACTTTTGAATAGTTGGTCTCATTCCTTAGTTCTTCTAATCTCATACCTCCACTACAAATCTTATAAGCTCTCTATTTTAAAGATTTTTTCTTTTTCAAATTAGATAGTAATATCTGAATATTATTCAATGATTAGATGCGATAATGAATACGAATAATTATAATAATTATACTAGTCACTGACGCACTCTTAATGCGTGTGCATATAATAATCTTTATCTTTAAACATAGTTCTCACATATGAATCTATGTCATAATGTGCAAAATGTGAATTTTCTTACTGTGTTGTTTAATTTTGACTATATTTTTGAATTATTTAAAATATGCTTATTAATGAAATTATTTAAAACTTAAATATGTTGTATTATTCAACATAAAAATAATATTAATTTCATTAATATATGTAAAAGATAATATTTAAATGTAAGTGAGTGAGCTGTTAATATAATGTAGTGGACATGTAACAGTAATTATACTACTATTAATTAAAATAAATAAAACTATAAAGAAAAAAATGTTTTTTTTTTTTTTGGTAAATAAGAAAAAAATGTTTTAGGAGAAAGAAATTGAGATTATTCTAAGGACAAATTGCACTTCACCCCCAACGACCTATTCAGTAGGGGGTAATGTGTAATACTATTCACTAGTTTTGGAGGGCACGATTATATATTGAATATTTTAGGAGGAAAAGTATACATTTTGAAATTTTCTGGGGGTGAAGTGTAATAAGTCCTTATTCTAAAAAGGCCTCACACCTTATTTAAAGTTATAAACTATTCATATACAAAATACATGGGCCTAAGCCCATTTTTATGGGGGACGGCTTCAAGGCTGAAGCCCGCTGATATTTTTCGTTTCAAAATCGAAGACGCAAGCTCCTTCAGCCATCACCGTTAAATTTAATCCAACGCCCTCCATTCCTCGCCACGCGTCCTCCTCCCCCCCAACTCGGCTCTATATATTTCCCTGTTCCCCAAGGCCAAACCCTCGTTCTGGGACTCTTCTTGAAAGCAAAGTTGCTGCCGCAGTTGCATAGACCCAGAAAAAGGGAAAGAGGACGAAACCCTAGATCCCCTTTATTTTCGTAGGCAATACCCTCAGATTTCAAGGTAAGGTTTATGAATTTGTATTTCTCTTACGTTTTGTTACTGTTGTGGGATTCGGATCTTTAGTTGATGTTGTGGATTGAATTTCGCACAGATGGTGTCCGACGCCAGTAAGAAGAAGGCGGCTCAGAAGAAGGCTGCCGCTGCCGCCAAGAGAGGAGGCAAGGCTGCTGCGGCTGCCGCCGCATCGAAGGCCGCTGCCCTTGAGAACGGTAGCAAGGTCGATAGTTTGGCCTGTGGGGTTGGGGATCTTCAGATATCTGATCGGACATGTACCGGAGTACTTTGCTCGCATCCGTTGTCAAGAGATATTCGGGTGAGCCCCTCGATCCATTCTATTGGTTTTAATTTTTTTGACAATCTTAATAAAGTTTTTATGACTATATCCTTCAGTAAATCTGTATGGTGCTCTATATGAAACGAAGATGTTATTCCACTATTTGATTATAAAATCGCTTTAAGGATTATAATGGTTGAATTTGTCTATGTTTTATTTAGCTCTGTGTTCAGTTCCTGTCCTTTTTGGTTGCGCATATGCCTTTTCATTGTTGTGTCAGTAAGCTTGCCAGAGCTTCCCTTTCTGTGGTTCCTGTCTTGTCTATCAAGACTCGCGAGGGTCTTTATTTGTTTAACCATGAGATTAAGGTTCTTTTCACCATAGAGTTTAAGGCATTGTTGCAAAATCTAAACGTTTGGTGTTGGGTTTGCAATAGCCAGGTGAATCTTGGGTTAACACATGATTGAAAAAGTTCATCCTTCAAAGATATTTTATACTTCGCTGGGTAGAATTGCATGCCACGCGTGGTATGGTATGTGGTGAAATTATTTAAATGTGCTGTTACTTATTTTTGTCTGACAAATTTCTTGGACCTCTGTTTTCCTTATAGATCGTTAATAAGTTTAGATGCTAATATATGTCAACTGAGAAGATGCTTAATCAAAATATCATAGTAAGTGAATGATTAGCTTTCTCTCATTTGACCGCATAGTATGAATGGATTGCCCATTGATTTTGAAATGTTTTCTGGAGTAGTGTCTCATATTTAGTTTATTGTTGCTAGCTTGGTGCACCTAGATGAGGGCCTAGTGTGTCCAATAACTTCAACCTTGTTTGGGACGCTTGTGGTAGGTAATAATGTGTATAAACTATAATTTTCTTCATGAAACCATCATAACTAGTTCCACTCTTGTATTCTTACAGTTATTTTCAAGATAAATTGATAAATGGATGGGTTATGGTTTTTGCAGATAGAATCTCTTTCACTCACTTTCCATGGCCATGATTTAATAGTTGACTCTGAACTGGAACTCAATTATGGCAGGTATATGGCATCTTCTTGACAGTATGGTTGCTTTATCATGAAATACTAGCATCATGTTTAATGCCTTCTCTTTTGTAGACGTTATGGCTTGCTTGGGTTAAATGGCTGTGGGAAGTCTACTCTTCTTTCTGCAATAGGTTGCCGAGAGCTTCCAATTCCAGAACACATGGATATCTATCACCTGACTAGGGAGATTGAAGCTTCTGATATGTCTTCACTTGAGGCTGTTATAAGCTGTGATGAGGAGAGGCTGAGGTTGGAAAAGGAAGCTGAAGCATTGGCCGGACAGGTATATGGATATCTATATTATTGTGGTGTATTGAGGTTTTGAAAGTGACTATTCAATGGATGGCCGAAATTAATCTATTTTAACAAAAAATGTTAAGGAAGCTTTTGTCGTCATTATCTTCTCTTATTTCTCACATGTTATGCTTTTTCTTACTCGTGGCCTGACAAGTATATGGGTAATTGGTTATTAGATAACCTAAAGTATGAGCTTGCTTGAGTTCTGGCATGTTTTAGTAAATTAATATTTTTCAGTTAAGAAACATCTAAGAAATGTCCGTCATAATTTTCTTCCATCTTATCTCCCTTGACTGATGCATTTTTTATAACTACTTTTTTCACGAACTATACTTTTTCCATGTTTTCTCTCAGTTTTTTCGACTATTTTATTTCATATAATAAATTCAAATAAATAAGTTTAAACAATTGATAAATGAACTCATAAAAATGAAATATATTTTCTAATTTATCCTGATTGGAAATTTACACAACTAAATATTTTTCAGTTTTTTATATGCGGTATATTTAAGCATGCACACCTCGGCACTAGTATGAATAAAGAGCAGGAGAATCTTATAGGAGGAAGCATCTCACAAACTACTTGTATGTCTTGTGTGGTTATAGGAGGATGGCGGTGGAGAGCAACTTGAGCGTATTTATGAGCGATTGGAAGCAATGGATGCTTCAACCGCTGAGAAGCGTGCTGCTGAGATCTTATATGGTCTTGGCTTTAACAAGAAGATGCAAGAACAGAAAACACGGGATTTTTCTGGTGGCTGGAGGATGAGGATTGCTTTAGCAAGAGCACTTTTCATCAATCCAACAATATTGTTGCTTGATGAACCTACAAATCATCTTGGTAAGGGTTTCGTGATATATGTTTTAACAGTCCTTATGGAATATGTGCTGTGATGATCAGTGTGATATTCCCACCTGATTTTCATGACAAAACTATTAGCACCCTGCTCATTGTGGTGTAATATGTCCATGAACTGTCCTTTTATGCTTGTGAAGAAGCAAAAGGTGGTCTGTTAATGCTAATTAATTATACCTTTTTTGACATGTTAAAGTAGAGAATAAACCTTCCGTTGCTGTTGCCTTTTTTATTTTGGGTGGAATCCTTGCTGATGCCATGTGACGTGAATCATTGATTCAAGTTTTCCACGGTTGCTCCTTTTGTATACCAGTTTTAAATTGCTTTCCTGATGCTTCCAGAATATTCATAAATGTTATTTTGTTTTAAAAAGTGAGTAATGGAAGCTGCATTACAGGATGTAGAATCATAAGTGGAACGTATTTATCATGAAAATGCAGAAATTGGATGATGCATTTGTTTGTGGCATTTTATTTATTATTTTAACAGTACTAAGTTCTTACCATCTATTTTATAAATAACAGACCTGGAGGCTTGTGTCTGGTTAGAAGAGACATTGAAAAGGTTCGATCGAATTCTTGTTGTGGTTTCACATTCCCAAGATTTTCTGAATGGAGTCTGTACCAACATCATCCATATGCAAAATAAGAAGCTAAAGCCCTATACTGGTAATTATGACCAATATGTTCAAACCCGGGCTGAACTTGAAGAGAACCAGATGAAGCAGTACAAGTGGGAGCAGGAGCAGATAGCTTCGATGAAGGAGTACATTGCGCGCTTTGGACATGGGTCTGCTAAACTTGCTCGGCAGGCCCAGAGTAAGGAAAAAACTTTGGCAAAGATGGAGCGCGGTGGACTCACAGAGAAAGTGGTCAAAGATAAGGTTCTGACTTTCCGATTTACTGATGTCGGAAAGCTCCCTCCTCCTGTTCTTCAGTTCGTGGAAGTGACATTTGGCTACACTCCTGACAATCTCATCTACAAGAACCTTGATTTTGGTGTAGACCTTGATTCAAGAGTAGCCCTGGTGGGACCCAATGGTGCTGGGAAAAGTACCCTGCTGAAGCTGATGACAGGTGATTTGGTTCCTCTTGATGGCATGGTTCGGCGCCACAACCACTTGAGGATTGCACAGTTCCATCAGCATTTGGCTGAAAAACTTGACTTGGAAATGTCTGCACTGCAGTATATGATGAAAGAGTACCCTGGAAATGAGGAGGAAAAGATGAGAGCTGCAGTGGGGAGGTTTGGGCTTAGCGGAAAAGCCCAAGTGATGCCAATGAAAAACCTGTCAGATGGACAAAGAAGTCGTGTGATCTTTGCATGGCTAGCTTGGCGGCAGCCGCACTTGCTGCTGTTGGATGAGCCAACTAACCATTTGGATATCGAGACAATCGACTCGCTAGCTGAGGCATTGAATGAATGGGATGGTGGCATGGTTCTTGTTAGCCACGATTTTAGGCTCATAAACCAGGTGGCTCATGAGATATGGGTGTGTGAGAACCAGGCTGTGACTCGGTGGGAGGGTGACATCATGGACTTCAAGGAGCACTTGAGGGCAAAATCTGGGTTGTTCGACTGAACTTGACACAGAATCAAGTATGGAGGCACATCCTGGCCATATAGCTTTGACACGATGGGTTGGAAGATCTTCTCTATTCAGTGGCCTGCGGTGGCTGTGACTGGTCATTGTGGTGAGCATGGTGCTTCACGCGGTCATTAGGATAGTAGTAGATTGGAAGCCTGAGACTAAGCCTTTTAGATGGATGTTGCTGTATTCTTACCACCTCTGGTCATACCTTTTGTCACACAGCCAGGGGGAGACTGGGCAGCAGGCCTGCATGTATACCTATGTTTGCATATTCTATATGGATTTGATGTCGTACTCGAATATTTCCGTGGTCTTGCAACCATCATTTTATTTAGTATTTTTAATAACGTGTGGACTGTATATCAACTTAGTCTTGTTTGTGTAGTAACTAGTATTTTCGGTTCTGTGGTGGTGCCTTGTGTTTATGTGCATAACGCTCTTGCTTGATGTCTAGAAGCCTGTGGGAATTGGGTGGTGGTTGCATTCTTGATGCAGTTTTACTTCGTGATGTCTCCTGGGACTTTGTGCATGTGATCTAGGAATAGTATCGTCCGAGTGCAACAATATGAAAGGAAATGTGCGAACTTTTCATTGCTGCATTTCAAAAAAAGAAGAGGAATATGAACGTAAAAAATCAGTGTACTTGATACTCGGCTCGGCGTGGGATCCCTCTGTTTTATTTGAATACTTGTATTCTTCGATAAGGTTTGAAACTCGGATCTTATTAACTGAAAAACAAAGGAATGCCTGTGGGATCCCTCTGTTTTATTTGAGTACTTGTATTCTTCGATAAGGTTTGAAACTCGGATCTTATTAACTGAAAAACAAAGGAATGCTTGTGGAACTATTAAATAACTCGAAGCATTTAGACTAACCGAAGCGCAGTTGGAAGCTTAAATTCGAATCAAGCATTGCTACAGAATAAAGTAAAATTTTCTTTTGGAGCTAATTAGGTGCAAAGGGTTGCAAGCTTAGATTCGATTCGAGTATTCCTACGTCAAAATAAAGTAAAAAATTTCGTTAGGAACTAATTACGGAATATACGATAGTTACAATCATAACTGTAGTATAAGGATTATAATTTTTGACAGAGGATGATGTCATAATATGGTATTATTAGATTTGAGTTGGGAGTTATTGGGTTAAGTTAATATTGAGTTGACCTAATAAGCAATACGAAAATCATGAATAGCTTTAGGTTGGGTTTTATGTTGCTTAATAAACTAAATTATTGGGATGAATGCCCACACAATGCTATTCGATTTAATCTGATCCAAAGCATGAATAACCGTTAACAATGGAATGTATGTGGATGGTGCCTTTTTTTTTTCTTTTCTTTTTTTTTTAAGTTTTTTAAAAAGCATAAAATGATGTATAGATCTTTTCAGATGAGTTATGGACTGAATAAATGCAAAATAATCGCAAATTGGAATGAGTTGGATTGTGAGTTCAGATTAATGGTATAGTAAGTTGACTTGTTTTTATTTTCATGTTAACAATTTGACATTAAAACTTTTATATTGGGCACAAATTGAATAACTTTTAAGTTGAGTTTAGGTTGAACAAAATAATATTCTTATTTCAACCCAATACGAATCAATTGTCACTCTTGAAATAGTACTCTCTAAATACATGCATGACAATTTCATTGACCGAGCAGGAATTTATCAATGTAGATCCATCTGTACAAATTAAATTATGATGCATTCTGTATTTCAACAGAAATTTAATCAAGTATTTTCTTTAAGTATTTATTCGTGAAAATAATTACAAGTCGTGGACTTAACACAAAACATGCATATAATTGTAATAGAATAGAAAATGAATCGCTCATTAGAATTAAAGATCTAAATTGATAAATAACATTGTATTGTATCTTAGATATTATTATTCTTAGCACATGACTGTTTCACGTAAGATTTAACATGAATTTGGCAATAAACAGTTGTACAACAAATAAATAATATTAGCTAGCAGCTCCTGACCATGGTCTTATTAAGAGCACCCCAGTTATCAGCACCGCCGCCCGCCGCCCTAGAAGCCCTCTCCGCCTCCCATTGCTCGGCCAGTATCCCCTCGAGCTCGCTCGGCCGGCAAGGAACCGTCAAAGCTCCTTGCCGATCAAAGCCATATTCCTCGGCGGCTTGCTCCAATAGCCTCAAGAACGAGGGGTGAGTTAGGAAACTCAACGGGACGATAAATCGCTTCAACTCGCCGTCGTCCACTGCAATGACGGCGAAATGGCCCTCCTTTAGGTCGTCTGGCACCGCCATTTCTTCATCGCCGGAGGAAGATTTCTTGCCGAGGAGTAGACTCTTTTGCAGCCTTTCCACGATGCCGCCGTTCTTTTTCTTGCCGGTTCTTGCCATGGTTTTTGTTAAAAGGAAAAGATTTTAATGGAAAAGGGATTTTAATTGAAATTTTTGTTGATTTAATCTTCCTGTTTAGCCTGGTATATATAGTGCATGAGGATGGTTAGAATCCTTTATTTTAAAATGATATTTGATTTCTTATTTTATGCATAAATATATATCAAGGTCGGTATTAATGTTTTTAGTTTTGTTTTATTATTTAATATATATATATATATATTTAATATTATTATGAAGAAAATATAATTAGGAAATAGATGTTTATGTTTTTTTTATGTTTATTATATGTCTTATTCTATGATGGTATGATAATTATAAAATATATATTTACCGAAGAAGGATTAAAAGATATAAAAAGGTATAGATGTAATTAATATGTGATTTTATTTTCCAACAATGGAAGTCATTCTCAAAAACAGTACTAAACGTATGCAGCCGCCCAAGTGCGTGTGGGTGTGTTTTTCTTTTCTTTTCTTTTTCTTCTCTTCTTTGCTTGTTGTAATAATAATTTTTTTACAAGTTCAACAACACCAATAAGCTATTAACTAAGTTGCGCAATTAATGATTAGTATTAATTAATTTTCTCAACTTATCGTAACAACTTTTGATATTGTCATTAAATTGTTACTCAATGTATTTCGCTCATTGTTAATTACAATAACTTAATATGAATTAATTTATCACTAATTACGTACGGATACCAATATTTTATCTTTAGAGAAAATTGGTAAATTAATAATGTTCAATATTAATTATAACAAAAGCATTCGTTCTCATCGTTATATATTAAATTAGTTAATATTGTCTTTCTAAGAAAAGAATAATATTTACTTATATATTATACACATCATAATTAAGTAATAATTAATAATTTTTCTGCATTTAATATGATATATATTACCGATAAATCTATTAGAGAGAAGGAATTAATTAATTAATTGGAAAAGAAGAAGCATAGGAGCAGGAGACTAATGCATGTGAGTGAAGTTTCATGCGTATATGAAATGTCACTATTAACCTGTCATTTCAGATTTGCCTTTTTCCAACATAAGACTTTATTTTATTTTCTGTCATATTAAAATTGCTCTAAGTTTCAGTTTTGAAGAATTATATAAATCAAGATCTATGAATTATGAGGTTACGTATGGAAATAATTAATTATAAGCCGAAAATTCTGTTCATGCATATATGTTTTATTAGAATTTGGTTGCCCAATTATGATTAATCTGATGTTCCTCCACAAAAGTCACTTGTTTTTAATTTTCAGATTCCTTTATCATTACTAACAAAACTCCAACAAAGTGTTTGTTCGATCATGAGAAACAAAATTAACTAGTTTGGGTGCACATCCCACATGTGTTCTCGTGCATGCGACTTAGGTTTATGGGGGTGAAATGCACAATACCCTCTTATATTCATTCCAATTGGCACGAAACTCCCTGAATTTTTTTAATTAGCATAAAACCCCCAATATTTGGTAAAATGAAGCACACTCGCCCTATTGAATTTATTTAATTTTTAGAATAATAAAACTACTTAAATACCCTCGATTTTTTCAATGTTTAATTTCAAGAATTTTTAGCTTATTGTGCAATTTGATTTATTTAACCTCCAATACCTTTTAATTCTATACTTTGTTTACTTAAAAATTTATGTTTTCTTCACTTTGAAATTAACATCTATACTATGTTATTATCTATGTAATATATATATAAAGCATAAAATATTTTTGATAGTTATTTGGAATTTATTATCAGGTGAATAGATAAAAATAATCTTATTCTAAAAGATAATTATAAAGTAATTATAAAAAATAATAACAAAAAATTTTTCTTTAATCTTTTTAATATTTATTCTATATAATAAATTCTAGTAAAAATAATCCTATTATAAAATATAATAACAAATTAGTTCTAAAAAATATTGAAAAATATTTTTGTTAACTTTTATTTTCAATATTTATTTTTCTTCAATTATAATTTTTCTTGTTCTCAAATAATAAAGACGGTACATTTTTTGCAATATTTTCAGGAATAGAAGGGGTTTCATGCTAATTAGAAAAATTCAGGGGGTTTTATGCCAATTAAGGTGAAAATATGGGGTAAATTACAGGATTAAATGCAATTTACCCCTCTGTATTCACTCTAATTGGCACAAAATCCCCTGATTTTTTTTAATTAGCATAAAATCCCCTGTATTCTTGAAAATATAGTAAAAAAGGGGACTGTCTCCATTGTGTGCAATGCACGCGCCATTTTTACGAATTTTTATGTTTTTATTGCTATTTTATGAGATAAAATGACTTATTTGCCCTTCTAATTAAATATAATTTACCCCCTATTTTTACTTTAATTGCCATAAAACCCCCTGAATTTCTCTAATTAGCATGAAACTCCTTCTATTGCTGAAAATATTGCAAAAAATATACCGTCTTTATTGTTTGAGAAGAAGAAAAATTATAATTGAAGAAAAATAAATATTGAAAATAAAAGTTAACAAAAAATATTTTTCAATATTTTTTAGAACTAATTTGTTATTATATTTTATAATAGGATTATTTTTACTAGAATTAATTTATTATATAGAATAAATATTAAAATTTGTTATTATTTTTTATAACTACTTTACAATTATATTTTAGAATATGATTATTTTTATCTATTCACCTGATATCGAATTCCAAATAACTACCAAAAATGCTTTATGCTTTATATATATTATATAGATAATAATATAGTATAGATATTAATTTCAAAGTGAAAAAACAAAAATTTTTAAGTAAACAAAGTATAGAATTAAAAGGTCTTGGAGGTTAAACAAATCAAATTGCACAATAAGCTAAAAATTCTTGACATTAAACATTGAAAAAATTGAGGGTATTTAGGTAATTTTATTATTCTAAAAATTATATAAATTCAATGAGGGGAGTATGCTTTATTTTTAAGAATACAAGGGGTTTTATGCTAATTAAAAAAATTCAGACGGTTTCATGCCAATTAAAATGAATACAAGAGGGTATTATGCATTTTATCCGTAAATTACATTTAATCAGAAGGGCAAACAAGTTATTTTATCTCATAAAGTAGCAATAAAAACATAAAAATTCGCAAAAATGGCGCGTGCATTACACACAAGGAAGACAACCCCTTTTTTGCTATATTTTCAAGAATACAGGGGTTTTATACTAATTAAAAAAATTTAGGAAGTTTTGTGCCAATTAGAGTGAATACAAAGGGGTAAATTGCATTTAACCCTAGGTTTATGTAATTTGTTTGGGATTAAATTACAATTGTGGTTGAGATTGAATGTCATTGGTCACGTGACTACGGTATATGTCTGAAATACTTATGATTAGGTCGATAGGGTTGAATATTTCTGTAATAAACTTAAGAGAGAGGTGTTCGGTGCTTTCGTGTGCCTGTACTTTAAGTTACATTACTTAAATAAAAGCAGGATTTAATCATTTTATTAAGATCAAATCAGACGATGGATTTAATTAATTTTTGGAAGGAACTGTTAGTAAGTAAATAAAATGAATTAAATTAGATCGTTTGATCGTCTGGCCAAATGATCCAATGACTGAACTTTAAACATGAAAGGTGGTGTCCTTTTCGATCAGCAACATGAAGAATGGTATCTTCTCGAACGATACTATAAACTCCATTTATCGTGCAAGATTTCTTAAGCTTGTACTTAATAAATGTTCAGCTTTCTCTCCGGTTTCTTATTGCACACCAAAATAATTGTTGCAGAAATTATCTTTCTGTAACTTGTAAGGTTGTTTAAGTTTTTGGGATTAACTTCATTTGGGCAAATACGAACTCAATCAATCAGTTCTTTGAGCTTCGTTATATCTTGGGAAGTGATTCATTGCATCTTATTTTACATGTTTAATTATGTCGATGGGGATAAATTACGCCTTAAGAAAAAAAAATGATTGAAAATCGTGGTTCAAGGATCAGAATCTTCACCAAAGGCTTATTTAACTTATAAGGGACTGGTCAGGCAGGTTCATTTTGTGTCGAATGAAAACGAGTTTACATGCATATTTATATGCTATGGAGTGATACTTGACACGAGAAGATGGGACATGTGTTAATTAGGTTATGTTGCAGGTAGGACCCCAGGAGGATTAGGACAAGTTAGACGATCGAGAAAAAAATTAAAAAAAAAAAGGAGCAAATATCTTAACTTATTTAATCAATAAAGTTTAATACTAAAGGCATTTTAATCCTTCATATATGGGTCATCATAATAAGTCATATATACAAAATTAGACCTTTTTCTTTAATTGGTCTTTTCTCATATTCACATTGATGAAATACTCAAAAAAATCCTGAAAAATTCGAATTAATGACCTCACTATCCAAAGGTTCACTTGCTTTAATTTGAAACCAATTGAGGTTCTAGGATGATATCATGTGGACTTATACATGTAATATATTCCATCATAAATAAGGTAATTTTTGCTAAACACTACGTTGTGTTCTCACTTTTATTATCTTATTACCTTATTTCACAACCTATCATGACATAAACTGACTTAAGTATCAAAGAATTATTATCGAGTGCCAGATCGACTAGGTTATTGTGTTGTGATTGCATGTCATCCTTACCCACTTATATAGCTAGGTTAGAGATCATATTTGAACTCCATCTTAGGAGCCGTAGACTCTCACAGAATCATATTTAGATCTTTTATATTTATCAATTATGATCACATATATATTAGAAATGTATGTTAATTATATAAAATATATATCTATTGTAATTTTTGGGATGAGTCAAACGTATAGATGTATGAAAAAATATGAATCGAAGCAAATCCGTGATAATCCAAAACTATGGAGTACGAACACAACAAAGCAAAAGATTCAATTACCTCTTGACTCTTGTACAATATAAAATGCTTTGTGGATAATATATACTTCACTTAGTTACTTTAGAGTAAGATTTTGTTAAAAAGACTGAATAATTATTTTGTCATCAAAATTTAATCTATTGTCACCCTCTCTGCAAAATTGATTATTTTATTTTATTTTTAATTCTTTGGATGGAGATTCATTGCCAAAAAACTAGGCATCCAGTACAAAGAAAGGAATTGTGGGAAAACTAAATTTCATAGCTAATGCTACAAATTAAGCTGCAATTTTTATATAGCAAAATGTAAATTTTTTAAAATAACAAAATTATTAGTTATAGTTGATTTTGTAGCTAAGATTTAGTTAGAATAGTATCTACTTCGAATTATGTTAGGATTAATTTTGTAGTAGAATTTGAAGCAGATACTCTCATAGCTAACTTTAACTATAATGCTAATCGTAATTAATTAGTTTATTATATTGACATTTACATTTGATATAGAATATTTGCAGCTTAATTCGTTAGCTCTAGCTACAAAATTAATTTCTTAGCAATTATCTCGTAAAGAAAACCTAGTATCTTTTATGATGATTGAATGTCGGACCTCGCCTTCAACCAGGGGGCTTTGGCCCTGCAAAATTGAAGTTGTAAATTATATGAATAATTCTCGAGAACCAGAAACTAAGTATATGATGTAAAATGTTTTGAATAATAACAAGAGATTAATTTTATGGTAGAGACATATGAGATATATGTCCGTACGTGGGCCACTTGTAACCAACGATTCCTTCGGGCAAGAACTTTCCATGAAAGAACGTCTAGAAATTTCATTAGGAATTTTATTACTTATTGAAAGAATTACCCCAATAATTAGAAATCACTAATTGATTTATTAATCTTTGATACTTTTTTATTTCTAATTCTCTATGTAATGACATCAAAACTTAAATATTAGTGATAATAAATTGAAGAATAATGTGAAAGAATATTATTACTAATGACTAATATCCAATGAGTTTTCTGTTGGCATGGCCTAATGACAGATATAAGCGTCATGAAAGAGACTTCTTTAGTCCTCATAATGTTTAAAAGAGTGACAAAAAAAAAAAAAAAACTATTTACTGTCACTTTGTTCACTAAAATTTTCACTAATAGAAACTTGTAATAGATAGAATTTATCACATATAGGCAAAATTTGTGATGGATTTATGACAAAATACTGACGGTGTAAAAAAAGAAAAAGAAAAAAGCAAAATATATATGAACGATAGCACTTGTGATGTGATCTTTTTGGTGAATTGTAATGTAATTTTCATTACAAAAGTTGGTTATGTGACTGATTTTAATTTCATTATAAATCTAATTATTGACGAGGCAATACTAACGGATTCAATTTTGATGATTAAATTTATAAAGTTAAAAGAAAAAATAGAGAGAGAGAGAGAACCAAATACTGCACAAAAAAGATCTCTTTGCCATGAAGAAGATGGTTGACCCATGCCCCTTCCAAGCCTGTTGATCTTATCCATTTTTATTCATCTTGAAACGTTCAATATTTGATGCTACACCTCTGAAATAACACACACTGACGAAAAGTGTAACTGAAAGGGCCCATGAAAATGTCTTTGCCACATGAAATTAATTACATGTATTCCGACTTCAGGAGATGTAGAGCCCTGTACATGACCTGGAAAGGGAAAGGTGCATAAATATGATCATCCAATAACTGTTGAACGCCAACCAGCCTTCTATTAAAATGGGTATATGAAGCATTTCAAAGTTTTATGTAAGATATTCATTCTGTCGTACAATGTTGTTTTTTTTAATGCAAATTTCGTTTTTACCCAGGAAGTTGATTCACGGTTAAGATTGATAAATGAATGCTCGCACCTACATTTTTGCTTCTCATTACTCGTATCTATGTTGCTGCTGTGCTTTTTTGACATGATGAGAGAAGGGTAAATTTGACATTTTAGAATTTGAAGAATGGGTTGATTATTCGATCACACTACATAGATATTAATAAACAATCAAGAGAAATAGCAATTTTGTGCCAGACCAAGACAAAATCGCAGGCTGCGTAAGCTCTTCAATTCAACAAAGTAAATTTGGTACTGGGCCAAATAAAATTGTATATCCAAAATAAGGTAAATTGCAATCTACCGTGAGTGAACTAGGAAGTGTGCAAAATGTCTACATGAAAAAAAAAAAAAAAAAGCATTGATATTCCTTGTAATTTTAAAAATCATGCATTATATTTTTTCATCGAGTAATAAGGTTCACTCACATATATTGAAATTGATTTTATTATTTTGACTTTTATAATGTCACTAGGGATAAATAACTATTTGAGTGGGGATAAATTGCAATTCGCCCTCCAAAATAATCATGTGAATACCTGAGCTCTTAATAAATATCTCCTGGGAAAATACTTGAAACAGTCTTTAAAGCATATTTCATAGATCTAAAAATGTATTTTTCATAGATCTTTTCCCAGAAAACACGAAAACGATACCAACTTGCACTTTATATATATATATATATAAATAAATAAATAAATGAACTATTAAACAATCCACGTTGTACGTACGCTGCTGTTTGAATAGTAGTACTATCAACTATGTACTTAATGTCGCCCGACAAACAAGGTGGGTGAAGCTCTATAGATGAAGGGGACCATTTTCTTGTGAACTTACATTTGAAAATGTAACTCAAGATAATTTGGCGTGTTCCAAATTCTGATTTGGATCGACTCATGAATCACTGTTTTAACAGTTAATTTCAATACTTATGATAATGAATCTCTCGATCAAAAATCATTATTTTAGACAATTTCAACATGTGTAAACTATATTTATTACATGTGTAAGACTGATTCCCAGTTTGAGAACACGAATCTACCGGTAAAAACCTAGCAAAACATTATCATAGAAATTGGAGAGGGAAAACTAGAGATTAAATTTCTTATTCATCATTAAGGAGAGTATTCACTGAGTTAGGATTAGAGGGTCTTTTACTAAAGATTGATCCTATTGCCATGTACCACATTACTTGTTAATTATCATACCCTTTTAGGCATATTATTAAGCACATCACTACTTTGTCATTATATTACAATATCTAGGAACTTCTTTATATAGATAATCTTAGTGACATGTGTCTATCTTGGTTTGTCAATTAAGGTAATTTTAATTTATCTTCTCAATTGAGGTCCTATAAAATGCCTATTTTTTCTATCTGTCACACATATTAATAAAGTAATCACTCCGACAAATGGTAACCATAAATATAAATTTTGAGTGCCAAAAATGTAAGTAATAACATTGATGATGTTTTTTGGAACAAGTTCCTAATGTGGAAGGAGTTGTCGTTATTTTTGCCAGATCAAAGGCTGACCCATAAGTAAATGTAACGCATGTGAGATTCACCGGAATCATTAAGACTAATGTCCCAAAACTTCAGAAGTTATGCCATTGTTGGCCTGAATTCTTGTCGCCCGCTCTTTATTATTACTATTAATAGTAGCACGCTTGATGTGTGTTTATTTTTATTAATAAAACAAAAAAAAAAGTTTAAATAGGAGTAATTTTCTTATTATTAAAATATTTTTACTTGAATTTATTATATAAAATAACACGATTAAGAAGTAAATTTGAAGAGAATAAAATTGGAATAAAAAAGCCAACTTGTAGACATTTCCTTTTCCCCTTAATTAATGAAGAAGGAAGACGTAAGTGGATACTTCCGAGGAACTGGAGGTGAAGCGCTATGTTGATTATAATTGGAGAAAAAATTGAAATAAAAAAATAGATAGTATAAAAGATAAGTGAAGAAAATAAAAAATTATTTTGTTATTGTCTTAATTTTTTTGGATAAATATTTTGTCATTGTCTTTTAAAACTTCTCTTATTGTCTTTTTCATATGAAAAGGGGAAAAAAGAAAAAAGGGAGGGGCTTGAACCCCAAACCTTCTCTTCAGAGGATTTTCATATCACTTCATCGAAGAGACGTTGACACTCCATTTGTTATAGTTGTTTGAAATAGGGTTGACTTTGTCAACTCATTGAAAAACATATAAGAAGTAATTACCTAATTAAGAATTTCATACTCTATATATAATAGAGATTATGGAAGTTTTTATATTTATCAACTAAATATTGTTTTCTTGAATTAGTTGTTAATATCTGGATATCAAGATGTACTTCACTACACAAAACGTATTAATGTTAATGGCAAGTGAAACAATATCGAAGTTGTTATTAACAATATATATTTAATTTGTAAAGATACTTTTATTTTATTATAGATTTATAATGGCAATTTTCACAATTTGAGTAGTAACAAAGGATTTTATATAAGTTGTCACTATTAAAAAATTTCATAGGAATTGTTACGATAAAAATACATATATAGTGATAATAAAATCATCATTTCTTGTATTTATTAATGTACATCGCTTATGTTCATCTAGTGTGTGCATTGGCCTTAAACATTGGGCCAAATTCTAATGTAATATGTATGGACCATACTTGCGAAGAAAACTTAATAGTTTCGTGAAGAAATCATATGGTTGAATGATAATTTCCACGATAAGTTTATACGAACAAATATTTCTCCCTCATCAAATAACATCAAATTAAAATAGTACAAAGAAATATATACAAGATAATTAAATTACATGTACATACACAAACACAAAACATTTATATGGTTCACTTTGAGAATGGGGAGACAATAATTCACTATTGAGAGAATTAATTTGCAAGGAGAACAAATTTAATGTTTACAAAAGCTAACCCTAACAGCTAACATAGATGGAGTTCCATGTATATATTCCGATTTCCGACAATGTCTCCGACCTTCGATGCCCCAGCTCAAGAAAGAGAGTGAGAGGTTGAATTTTCTTTTTTACTCGTCGGCTTATTGATACCAAACATAATGCTAGAGATTATCCATCTCCCTCCCCCAAGACATGGACTAAAACCCAATATATTTAAGTTAATTTCACCACCAGCCGGCAAATATAACTTTGAATCATCTACTCTAATAAATATTACATCTCTATTACATTATACAATTACTAGTATATTAATATATATATATATATATATATATTTAATGAAAGTAAGGGATGTGGGTCCAATGACAACTGAATAGAAAATGAACATGTATCTAAATAGAGAATACTAATTGAACAAATATAATACAAGTAAATTATTCAAATTACTTATCTATCCTATAAAATATTATTAAATTACAAAATACCACATAACCCAATATCATTGACAAGTTAGATCAAACTCAGTCAACAATATACATTATATTCACTCTCTAATAGATATAACTTCTTATTTGAGAGAAATATTTACATGCAATTAATCATATCAATATAAATATGATGACATCAATGTTGCCCCATGTTTGAAGAGTCGAGAGCTTTCAGATGGTTTATAAGTTATCTTTCTTTCCCCACCACTCAGGTGCTTTTTTTAGGACAAAATCACCCACCATACGTGTCAATGAGACAATACCCCCCAGTAAATGAGCCTTCTATATAAAGCAACAAATTTGGGCATTATAAAAATACGTCAATATATTTAAAGATCAAATACATTAACAAGCCAAGCAAGTTACAATTACATCAATATAAATACTTCAATACATTCAATGATTGAAAAATCAAATATATTAATAAACACAAATGAACTATTACATAGTAAAATCAAAGATACACTTTTCATGGTTTAAAGGTAAACTAAGTAATTAACTCTATAATTAGCTATTGAGATGTACACTTTTAACGGTTGAAAATCTTTTTCCATCCCAAGGTATTTTTCTAACAGCCTTGTTTACTGAGGTAATTATCCCAAAATTTTAATTCATCTAGCCGCCGCAGGTCTAACACAAAGGATATCTCTCAGATTGTACGTAAGATTTTTTCTGTCTAGTACAAACACTAACAATATCACATGGCCATGGCGCGCCATAGTTGACTCTTGACTCTCGTACGATGATGCGCGCAAATGACAATTGGTTTTGTTAACTGACAGCTTCGCAGAGAAATGCTGTCATTTTCCTCAGGTTTACGTATACTTCAGGTCAATGGTAAGGATCCCTAAAATATCTAAAAATAGTTTTCATAACCCCGATGCAAATCTGGAAAATGATGTTACAAACAGTCAAATTCAGAAGATCTAAGTGAGAAACTGTTACTGGAACTACATTTGCCGCTACTACATTCTCTCTGCACTTCATAAAATCATCCTAAATTTTCACTAGGCAAAACTTATAACATGTCAAAAATTGAGGGGTGGCGAAGCCCGGGTACTATGGTTAAAGGAAGGAACGATGCCTTATTTTTTGTATACTAACAATATGGGTACATGTATGGTGAGTAATATTTACAAGATGTATTTGAGCGAAGTGTTCGCTCATACTCTAAGCGGATCTCAACCTGAATGAGTTAAATCGATTTCTCTATCATGTTATAAACAGAGAAGGCTGTAGAATACAAGAGGTATGAAGGCATTGTCAAGCTGTGCTGTGTAAGCCTCCAACAGACCACTGATAGTCACTGCTACGACCAAAGAAAACCAGTGCTGCGGCAAACATTAGCAACACAAACATCAGAATAACGCACCCATACACGCACACATACACATGCAAGTGCGAGAGACAGAGACAGAGACAGAGACACAGACCATGGTGAAAATGTATCCAGTAGCTGCCAGAAGCGGAAGTAGCGCAAGGCATGCAGCAAAAACAGAGGTAATCCCAGCAGCAGTGCCTTCAATTGTTTTCTCTGCAGACGAGAAGAGGCCAGACCATTGGGAAAAGGAAAATAATAGAAAGTTAAAGAGGAAAGAAAATCAAGTAAAAGGGTAAAAACAATTACTGCCAGTTTTACTCCAGCGAAGGACTCCATACTTGTGGCCAACCATCGATGCCTGACATAAAGACAATGAAATAATGGTTATAAGAGAATGAGGACCGGCAAAATACTAGCAGCCCTATCACCAGCGTAACAGGGTGGTTAATGTGATTGATAATAGAGACGCTTTTGTCAAGCATAACAAAGAATATCATTAACCCTTTTCATAAACCCCATCCATCAACAAAGTTTTTAAGTTCCACAAAAAGAGACTACAATACACACAGAATTTGATACATGAACACTCAATATAGCTAGCCTTATTCCAACTCTTGGTAAAGAGTTGGCAAAGAAACAAAAGTCCATGGATGCAATTATTCAATCTGAAGAGTATACAAGCCATTTTATAGGAATAAAATCTGATCCAAAACAAAGTCACCATACTCACTATAAGCAATATGATTTAAAGTTCTCACATGGCCATGAAAAGTTTCGACGTTATGATGTTCTTTTAGTGCCGCATAAGAGAAGGTACTAAAATAGTAATGGAATGTACTTGTAACTAGAATGAATCGAGCATGTGTATTGCCAAATGACAAGAACATAAAGCCTTCCTTAGGGCTAAGTGCAAATATCTAAAGTTGACCAGATTTATAATAAATTAATAATTGCAGTAACGCAATAAAACTTTCAACTCAGGATGATTGTAGCACCAGTAAGCCAACAACTATAAAGAACTGCCGGTAATTTACCATTGTATCTCCAATACCAAGGCTCAAAATTCCAGCAAAAGGGGCAAGCGGTCGATCTGTAAACCCAGAAGACAGCCAGATGGGAAGAGCACATCCCAATAACAACGAAAAATGGCTGAATAGTAAACAAAAGTTAGGACCAATTAGTCTAAATTTTCTGAGAACCACATGGTATGCAATAGGATGCTGTAAGGGCAGAAATTACACACCTGACAATAAGAAGATCAGAATCACGATGGTCTGTAAAAGCATTCATGAATTGGTGAACTAGATGGCCTAAGGGCCAAACTTTCCATATCTACTCCATCAAAGCACAGGGTGTTTACGCTTAGCAAGAAGTTGACCGAAAATATATCAACAACCATCAATAAAGCAAAAAATATAAACATTGATATGGCATATAGACAACAGGAGCAAGATTTCCAGAAAAGCATATGCACAATATTTCTTTTCTTTCCTTCTACTTTTATTTATGTATTTATTGGTGGGGGAAAAGGGGGCGGAGGCAGGGGACTACTAAAGCTTCATCTCTAAAGAAATATGTTTGACAAAAATTCATGAATTACTTACAAGTGGTTCAACTAAACTCTACAGATAAATTACTACGTTTTGACTTTTATGCTCAATGGATATGTTCAAGAGTTGATATGATCTCTGTTCATGTAAGTTTAGTAGTTATTTTCCAGACAATTACTTACTGGAAATCGATACATTCAACTTAAATATATATAGATTTTTTCCTTGCTTCAATTTTCTCTTAAAAGAGAGTCCAAATAAAATACATAAGTAAGAAGACATCTCTAAAACAAATATATTTGTAGTGTCTCTGTTCAGACAAGTAAGACGAGCCAAACTGCTTTCCTTCCTGTGTTTATCACGCTTCTCTCAACCTAACCAAACCCATTATTATCAGAAAGATCTTTCAAAGCTTAAGGCAAGAATCCTTCCATAGATGGGATATATATACTTTTCCACAGATTACTATCTTACTTAGATTGAAATACCGCAATAAATAGTTGACTGAGATACATTTGTGTTTAAGAGCATTGCGGAAAAATTAACAGTGTGACACTTGAGGCCACAATCAGTACATATATGATATATCCAGTAGATTTCCAGAACTTAAATAATTAATGAGATTCCATATTAGTATAGACTTCAGTCGACTTCCCGAACTTAAATAATAAAATCTTACATAATTCACAGATTGATGGTGCTGGAAGAAATATGTAAGAGAAGAATCTTACGTAAATTCAGTTAAATGATCTTGGCAAACCACGTTATTTGACCAGAACATACCCGAATAATTTCCAACAAGAGAAAAATTGCCAAAGCTGCTCCAAAAGCCAGATCAAGAAACCTTGGCTGAGAATGAATATAAAGCATCAGTATCAATTCCGAAAAGGTGAATCATATGACAGAGCAACAATAAAAGAATATTTTAACCTTAATGTACCTGAAATATAAGGGCAGGAACAAAAATGGAAACAGCCATCAAATGATAGTATTTCCGAAGAAGTATCCTCTCAGTCTTGCTATTCTTAGAAATGTTGTAAAACCGCCTAACTGAAAAATATATGACTACCAGCCAATAGGTGCACAATGTAAGACTCTTGAGTGGCTCCGAGAAAACAAAATGAAATATCCTGATAAAAGGAAAATATAGGAGAGAGTCAATATTACACTCAAAGCAATTACAGTAGGAAAAAATGGGTATAACTAGCTGAAATAACTCAAGGCAATATATATATATATATATATAAATTGGAACCATTTCTCCACAAAAAATAAGTAAAAATAAAAAATGATAACATCTTTCACAAGTTCAGGAATTTTTCCAATAATATGTACCATAACATCAGAACTTGCACCCTAGAAGAATTATTCTCAGCAGGAATGAGTCAAATGACACATCCATTACTGTAAAAGTATAATTCCCCTAAATCTGTTCAGCTTTCACATCCAAAAGCGTCGCAAAATGAATACAGATAGAGAAAGAATAAGTGGAGGGAAGTTTATACCATAGCAAAGGATGCACGTGAAATGGATGAACAAGTTGCATCCATGATGGAACCACCATAGCCAACATAAACATGAGTGAAGCATAGAAAACGAAGCATCTTCTCAACTCATGGTTTCGTATATCTCCATTGCTACCCAACCTTGCAAGGTACCCCCATAAATGCAGAACAGATTTAAAGAACAGTGGAAAAAGGAGGAGGCCAAAAATCATTCCCTGCATGGTATGGGCGAAAGAACTCTAAGTATTTAGGATAAGACAGTCTAAATTCCTTCCACCCAGCTTGAGGAGGCCACAGGAATGGCATCACTATCAATATTGAAAATTTGCTGAATTTACCTGAATAATGGTGCTTATCTCACTTCTCTTGATTCCATACAGCACAAGGAGTGCCCTGGATGAGTCCAAATAACTAGGGATCTGTTTGGTGAAAGAATTTTTGAGCAAGAAAATATAGCTATTCCCACGTGATACTTTAGGAGAAAGAGAAGATAGTGAAACTAACTTTTGCAGCAGTATATGCAAGCATGTCCCCAAAATAAACAACGAGACCAGTTGTCACTAGAAGTGACTCCCCTGCCAAGAGAAGAAAAACAGAGCACTCTCAAATTAACTGGATCCCATTTAGACATTAAACCAAAAGGAGTTCAAGACACAGACAGAATCCATTCATTGTTCTTATTCTCACAACTCGAGTCAACAGGTAACAGAACAAAGATAGTAACACAACTTACCAATGGAAGCACATGCAGGGAAAGTGTTGAGAATTTTCTGAATTAATTTAACTGCTGCCACTCCATGACAGAACACCCACAATGACATCAAGGCTACAGGCCACCCTGAAAAGAGCATAGAATTGACAAAACATAAACGATGAGCCACAAGATATCTGGTGATCGACTAACTAATGGGATACAGATAATCACCCATGCCAAATTTTTCAGTAAGAACTGAAACAAGCATGAAAAAGGATAATGACTTGTTACCAGCATACAATTTCCAAGCGAATGATACCAGACCAAGTTCTGTAAGCAAAGTTACACAAATAAAACTAAAGTTTGCATTCCAGCTGAAGAGAGAGCGGTTGGAACGAGAGCCTTTTTCCTGACATTGACCAATGATGCAAAGGAACACTAGCACCATGAAGCAACTGGCTGACGCAGCCCAGAATTGCAACTTCAGATATTCAATCTCTGTAGAGAAAAACCAAAATGCAGAATGAATTAGGTTCACATTGACAATAACATAGCCCATGTGATTGAAGTACTGGGCATGCGATGCAATACGATTCAAGAGATACAAGATCAAAGTCATAATACAAGATTTAAAATCTAACATAGCATCAGCACACCTTCAATTCCAACTTCCTGTATTGAAAATGCTCTCAAAATCTGTATCAACCTTGATACCATGAGGCTGGGCACTGTTACCGCACCTAGCAGAATTCCAGATGAAGCTCCAGGCCTAACACCAACCATTTAAGGAATACAATTATAAGATAAAACTCAATGAAGCAACATAAAAGCTTGAAAGAAAAGAAACAGATGCAACGTATTAAATTGCAATTCTAAATTTTGATCATAACAATATTAATAAAGTTTTTTTTTAGAAAAAAAAAATTACGAATTAACTGCACATTAAATAAAAAAAGATGACAAGAACACCGTCAAGATACTATACAAATCAATGAACTCTTTCAATAAACAGTTAAAAGAAATTAAGAACGAAACACAGACACAGACACAGACACAGACACGCACAAGCATCACCAACCAACACTGAAGTTAAGACAAAGAGAAAAGCAGGTGGTCAAACCAATTATACTCTAACAGATTAACCACAACGCAATCTCAATTGTACCCGAAGATGCCCAAAGAAATCAAATTAACTCAGTTTAACCTGGTCTTGAAAGAGTAGACAAGGGGATCCGAGGCATCATCGGCAGAGATCTCCACGAATAGAGCGAAAAGCGATAGG
>JACFYI010002230.1:1928628-1940816 GCA_014898755.1 Handroanthus guayacan
TTTTTTTTTTTTTTTTTCCTGAGAGAGATGAATTGAATATTCATTGTATCAAATTTTAATTTAAATTTAATTATTAACTCTTACTATAACATCTTTAAATTTTTATAGTTTTTGGGGGCAAATTATCTGAAAAATCTTATGTTAAGAAATTAATAAAGTCAGTCTTCTTGATAAAATTTACCTTTTTAATTTTCAAATTGATATTGTTTATCTTTTATTTGTAAAAATATATTTTTAATCAGATAAGAAGACAAATAATATTTTTCTTTCTCAACATCAAATCTCTTGGGCTTATCAATGGGTCTCTTTTTCGGCCTTTATTCTCTTGGGCTCAGTGACGCGCTCGATCTGAATGTCTAGATTTCATTTTAGGGCCCAAACATTTAGTTAGTTATTGTAGCTACAAAAGAACAACGAAGGAGGATGACAGGCACAGGCAAATGACGGTTATACAAAATGCAGACATCAGTCATCACCATGCACGAACGATCCGTAGTTTCTTGAATTTTTAATGTTTTGTATCTTCAATTGATAATACCGAGTTAAATCAATAAATTGTTATACATCCAAAGAATTAATAATATAATATAACATAAAAATTATTAAAACTCAAATATGATACGTTTTCAACCAAACTAGCTCGACCTTGGCTCACGAGCTAGCTTGACTCATCTGCAATCCTCTTACAAATTCCCAACACATAACGGATAGAACAATTCCGCGCCAAAATGCTTCACCCGATCCATGTATTCTCACAATCTATGCATCGCTAACAAGAAAGGGAGTTCCAAGAAAGACCCTTTCATTTTTACTCAAAAAAACAAAGTAAATGCATTGAGCAAAAACAAAAAGAGAACTAAATATCATAAGGTTTCAGATAGTTCCATCTGTTTATCTCGGGTTGTTCGTATTTTCATTACACCGGAACAAACAACGAAGGGATAGGGTCTTTCTAACACGAAATTGTAGCAAAATGAAAACAAGAACACGATATCCAACAGCCATGAGAAACATTATAAGTAAGTTTCCCCACTTGGAGTTGCTGTCGGCTGATATATCGTATGCGCTTTGGAGGGCCTGATAACCCGATAGGGACCTCACCTGCCCGACAGCAAATGTAGTTCCAATATACTCATTCTCCAAGAGACCCTGAAGCAAAGGTGAACTTATTCAGATTTTGAAATAGTACAGGCTACGAGAAATAGTATAGGCTACAATCTACGTTGACTAAGCAGTTCTTCTAAGGGGGTGTTTGGCACTTGCTTTCACTAGCAGCTTTTAGCTATTGCAAAGTGTTTTGCAGAGTGTTTGCTAAAAGGAATAAATTCCCCTTTCGCTATGGACAGCTAGAATCTTGAAGCACATCATACAGTATTTTGAGATTCTATTTTAGTTTTTCTAACACGAGAGTTAGGGTTTTTCTATCAAAAGAGTTGGATGAAAACACTATATTTTCATTATTGTATCACTTGAAACTGCAAAATGCTTTATTTTTGGGCAAGATAGAAATTTAAAACGTTAAAAGCTGGAATATAACTTACTTCCACAAACAGTCATTTTGTCCATTTCTGGCCTGTAGCTGAAAATAATCTCAACTTTTGCTAGTTAGTTATACTACTAACTCAGGAACTCCTTAAACTTCTTCAAATGAAAATCATGTTCATTCCAAAGTAGAAGCGATGTTAAACACCCACTAATGGGGAAAGTCGATGAAATTTTTATATAGACACCAACGTCCGAAAACACCTAATGAAGCTGAATGTAAACAAATGGCTTTTGTGCAGAAGGGTCCTGATTTTTATATCTCAATGCATATAAATTGTCACGAAAAGAGGTATGTCTTTAACACGATGTTTACGACAATCATTTGAAGCTTTACGTTGGAATAGAAATACTTCAAAAGTGAACAAGTGGCTGGGGCTTTTAATATAGAATCAACTTGCCTGGATAGAATAAGTATGAAAGGCGATGTATGATATAGGATACATCCATACTGCACGAGGCAAAGCACTTCGAAGCCGAAAATACCCAGCCGAAAGCATCATTACCATCTGAAAGACAACATTTATGTCAATTAGATCAAAGGACACAATTAATTTGAAACAAAATAATTCAAATGAAAGCATAGTGAAGTTGAAGATTTGTTGAAGCGTATTAAGATGAAACTTACATGTATAGTTACCAATATTAAGATACTCCAGAAGATATTTTGGCAAACGGAAGCAATAAGCAGCACTAGTCCTTCGTTAACGAGAAGGCACATAAAGAAATTCAGGGCAAAGTACATCAACAAGCTGAAATCATCACGCAGCCCGACGAGGAAATAGAAGACCAAACTTGATGATATCGAGAGGAGAAACAAGAATGGGATACTAGAAAAAAGTTGCCCGAGTAGAAAGACTAATGTTCCAGAATGCCGGTTTGCTTCTTCACAGGTGAATATCTGCATGCATAAGAGTAATTACCATGTTTATCACTGAATAAGATGATCCAATAAATTCTCTTTCCCCAATTGTAAAATAAAAAAAGTTAATGAACTATAGAACGAATTGTTTTGCAATAATGGAAGGTAAACCGGACGTAACAGAAATTATCTCAAAAATATTACTCAAGCAACATACATTTAGCACGAAGATTAGAAGATTTTATGAAAAGATGCAAAGCAAATGATGTCTGAGCTATACTCAATATCCTTAATATTTGCACTAAACCTCTTTTTGGCACCAATATTCGCTTCATATCAGTTCCCTTACCGTAAGGGAAAAGCTGCAATCTCATTAGTACCGCAAATATTAAACATATCATGAGAACGTAAGGTGTATGCAGCCCAACTATTAGAAATTTAGAGTTTATCTAGTTCAGCTCACAAAGGCACAAACTGCGCCATTATGAAGAACTATAGTCATTAGTACATGAAAGTTTGAATGAAGTTGTGTTTTAAAAGATTAATGCACCCAGAGATTGCACAAGAACCCTGCAACCAAAACTCTATGGGAATATAACATAGAGATCTTCATTACCTCGATTTCTTTCAGCTGTGCAGGGACGCCAGCGATACTCAGAAGCGAAGTAAATGACACAAATACAAATACGGCTCCAACTCTTGTCTGCACTTTGAAAATGACACAGAAAAAGGTTATTATTTATACCATTTGTTATTAAAAAACGGATAATTATAAGGTACTTAGCAGTGAAGATGAATCATATGAAATGATTGGATTGACGAATGATTAAATTCTACAGAGGCTTTACTGAATTAGTTATTGACAATGTTGTAAAAATTTGATCCCTTGTGATAGATTGCCTCAATTACCACATCAAGTAGCAGCATTTCAATCAGGATGGAGAAACAACTGAGACTATTGCAGAAACAATATAACTTACCACCACTGAGGATAAAGAATGTCCCAAACCGGAGAACACGGTGCCGATACATAAAGCCAGGAACATGTAAAGAATTAACCGAAGCCAATAGTATTTCCATTCCCTCGACATAATCAACAGCGATCTCCAAGTCAATACCGCAGTTTTGGTGATACAGCTTGCCTTGCCTTTGCTTTTGAGAGATGGGCCTTCCTGTAGCCACAGTGAAACATCAATTTCCATTTGCTAAGAGTCTCAAGAATTATACGAAACTTTGCCAAAGTTACAATTTATGTGTTGATAGACACCAAGTCCAACTGACCTAAAAACCATAATTCTGACTATTTTTATTCATGGGAGACGATCAATATAACAGATAATGGGATTAGCATCAGGTAATAACACACAAATAATTTGGAATTCCTTATTCAAATATGAGCCGCACAAGCAAGAATGTAAACATTAATAATGGTTTCACCTTCTCGGTAAGCTTTGAAATCATAGTCTCAACAGCAGCAGCATCTGCAGATGATTTATATGTTGCTTCAAGAGTGCGTATTGCAACGGCAGTGTCCATATTAACCGATGAAAGTTCCCCATGGTCATCCTGTTGTAATTATTGAATAGTGATTACAGGCACCAAAAAGAGTATGATATGATAAAAAAATATATTTCATGCAACATCTTTAAATCACTTTATTATAACTATAGCCATAAATAGATGCTAAAATAGTAAAATTTGACTATTCTGCCAAAAAATTAAGGTAGCAAGGCAACTACTAACGTCACCTTAATTGGCTATTTACAAAACTGATAACCAAAAAAAAAAAAAAAAAAACCTTCATGAGAGAGTTTATCCAGCTATAAGGTCAGGTATGTAGTGGAAAGTATAAGAAAAATACCTGCCAGTTTTTGCACATTGCAATAATCCTATCAAAATCTGTATTTATGGCTCTCAGAAAGTGATCGGAAGGGCTTTGCATGATTGGGCAAGGAAATCCAGCATTGGAAAAGTGCTACAAGAAGCAAGAGAAAGAATAAGCATTTCTCAATTTAAGGCTAAAAGATAAAGCAGATAAAACATTTGTAACATCCATTTTGCAGCCAAATTCTACCAAAAAAATTAAAAATTTAAAAAAAATGATAATAAGTTTGTGGGCACGCGATGAAATACCACTCTAGTAGGAAAAGTGGAAAACTATAGTAAATTTTACTAAAATAACATAATATTTAGGAGATCCATATTCTGACATTTTACCTGCAAACAAGCAAGTGTTTCCCCGAAAAAGAGTGTATTTCCATTTGAAAGAAGACAAATTCTATCAAAAAGGCCGAACACTTCCGTGCTGCTCTGGTAAATGGTGAAGATTAGAGTGCATCCCATGCTTGCAAGCTTCTTCAGTGTAACCATCATTAGGAGCGCAGATACACTGAACATGACAAAAAGTTGTCACGTCATTGGAAGCAGAGAATCAGAGACGACAATTTTTTCAAGATGAATACTGAAACGCGGCAGGGCCAAGGGACTGGGTTTCATCCACACATGAATCATAGTGAAACGCTTGTAATGAATTATAACAAGGCTTGTAGCTTTTAGCAACTACATACTTTCTCTTTTTGTTTCATCCACACATGAATCATAGCACAAGGGTCACAACGACAACATTGCAATTCACTGATATTACACTAGCTGCATGAATAAAAACTGAGAAGAACCTGTCAAGATGATAAAGAGGCTCATCAATAAATAAGATATGTGGTCTCATCACAAGCTCCCTGGCAATTGCAACCCGCCTTCTCTCACCACCGGGAAGACCCTTCATATAACAATGGCCACCTATAAGCTTATTTGCATAATCTCCCAACGACATAGCAAGAATGGCATCCTCCACTGCACTCCTCTTCCGAAAAAGGAAGCCCGGAAGCTGAAGCAATGCTGAATAGTAAAGGTACTCACGCACAGTCAAGGATCCAATAAGCGTGGTTTCTCTTTCAACAAATCCCTAATGCAACCACAGCATGATATTGATCAAACGTTAACATAAAGAAGAAAGGTTTATGTATAATTGCCTACCCTTATAAATGTTGCACTGCAGCTGTTACTTTGTCCCCACAGTCACACAGTGAGTTGCTATAAATATTAACCCCACACATTACATATTTCAACTTTTTGAAGAATTATTAGCCGTAGTAAATCCATAGACAATAATATCACATCACAATTCAACTAGCAGGACTCTTGCGTTCTATTATGGCATCAGTGCATCTTAGCTGTCATCAGAACCAAAAGATGGATCTTCAAATTATGAGGCTTTAACAATTGCCATGACAACTGACACATCAAACTAACAAAATCAGTTCGCCAATATCAAGGAATAACCTATGCGACTAGATCATTTCTTTTATTTTCATTTAAATTACTCAGGTCAGTTTATATCATTTTGAGACATTCAGAAGTTTCATTTAACTTCTAATTTTAGTAGTCTTCTCCACATAAGATAGTTCGAGTGTGAAATGAGGAACTTTCACATACCAAAAGTCAAAGGTTTATTACCATAGCTGGACACCATCAATCCTTTTGACCAATGAAGGTAAGATTTATTACCATTTACTAAACACTGGCACGGACATTGGCTCACGATTCTGCAATATTTAAAAATGGACATGTTCTTTTTAACGCAAATATGCCAGAAATAGGAAACTCTGTTATCTGTATTTGACTTTACCTTCAATAAATTCATTTGATACAAATATCGTATGCCAGATCATAACTCGTTAAAGGAGTATGAGGCAAATGCAGAAGTATAACTTTTCAAAAGTGTCCCAAACTTGCTTTTGATCATAGTTTTGCATTTGAATAGCTCTTCATGTCTTGTCTGATTCATGTTTTAGTCAGAACAATCCTACTAATTTTTTTATTAAGAGGGATCTTGAACTAAGAAATAGGCTTCTGAAACTAAAATTGGTTGTTGAGAAGTTGGTCATTCAGAAAAAGCATACGATCATAAATAGCAACTTAAGAAAAGAACAGCATTGAACTTTTCAAAATAAATGCATGATCAGACAAATGATACGCCAAAATTAAAACGTGGGAAACTATATTGGCACATTTTCAGGTTTAAGGAGAAGTCACACCACGAGGGACTTACATATGCTCCGTACGGCATGCGAGATTTTACACCATTAACAAACACCTCACCATAAACTCTAGCTGAATCAGGCAACCTTCCTGAAATTACGGAGTGAAAGGCCGTATTAAGATTTATTCATAAAGGTAAATCTATATGTCCTAGTAATAAAACTAAAAGGGTAAAACGGCAATCAAAAGAGACAAACCTGCAAGAGCTCTTAAGATTGTTGATTTCCCCGACTTGGCGGGACCCATAATAACTGTCATTGTTCCTGGCAAAGCATAGCCATGTGAACTCTTAATAACCTTATCAGAGTACTTCCTTTTACCCTTTATAGAGACTGTCAAATCCTTCCACACAATTGAAGCCCCTGCAATCTTTCTTGCAACAATTGCACCCTCGGGCAAAGGAGGTGATGGCAATGAGCCACTATTGAGCTTCGAAAGAGATGGAGAGACTGGAGTAGTGGCAGTATTAATGGAGTCACCTCCTCCTTCCTCCACCTTAACCTCAATATCCGTATCATCCCAGTCCGGTGAGTCCTCAAACGAAATAGGTTGCCTAAATGCACCTGGTTTTCTTAAGTAGAAGAAATTGCTTGAAGGCACTCTACTCGCAGGGCTACTTGCCGAAGAAGATGAGGACCTATAATGATCTGACTGAGATTGTATTTCTTCCATCTTTCAATTCTACGCGCTCTTAAAGTTCCTCTTTTATCATCCACGAGCCAAGAAAAATGAGATCAACACATCTCTACGTCACTTTCAAGTGCCAATTCGACTAAGAAACTAATCTCCTACCTTTCATCATCAAGCTAGCCGAATCTGCCGTAGCACAGAGTTACAGTCAATAAATGCATAAAAAGAAAGATCTTCTCAACCAGACTGATGATATAAGCAACAAATTCAATGTTGAAACTACAGCATCTTACACATTAATAAAGATCTTCAAGAGAAAAATGGTTCAAATGAAAGATTTCATGCTCTGTTTGCTTGCTACAAATCCAACTCACAAGCATGGAGACATTCAAAGAATCTTTTTTTTTTCTTTTTAATATTCCTATATCCAAAACCAAATAAATCGAGAACCTTTACCTCACAAACTTCTTCCAAAACTATTCTTGCATCAAATGAATATACCAGCAACAAATGGCACATGTTTTTCTTTTTGATGAGTCTGATAAGCTCACAACATTTTTACTTAATTTTATCAAGTTATCAAGTTTCTCAAATTTCAGAACTCAATCCCAAGAACCCAAATGCTCCCATAAACTGCACATACAAACACACCCCACCCCGTAAATTAAACCTCAAAACAATAACACAAAACACAAAAAGATTTGCATGCAAGGGAAGAACAGCATCAGCTGGAGTACCTCAAAATGCCCTTTAAGTTGATAAGCCTTGCAGAGAGAAGTGAAGCTAGAGAGAGAAAGGGGACTTCAGGAATGAGAGAGACAGATATACACAAAGACTGGATCTGGGGTTTGGGTTTTTGGCATAGGAGTGAGAAACCCTGACGAGGGTATAATAATGGAGTACAGAAGAAAAGAGCAAAAAGAGACAAGAAACAGAAAGAGAAAGTGTGAGTCACACTTGATTTTTTGAGTAATTAGCAAACTAACATTAAAATGGATTTCAAAATTGAAATATTTGCCAAAAAAGAAAAACTGATGAGTCTTTTGACCCACTTTTCTTGGCTATTATCCCTTTGTTGTTTCTTTCATCCATGTTCTTTTCTTTTATTTTTTTCATTTTAAAGTTTTCATATAACATAAAGAAAAATCAAAGTTCTGAGGAAAATTAGTGTTTTGTTTTAAAGATTGTCTAGCAATTTTGGTAAAGCATAGTTTAGAAGTTTATAACCAAACTAGACTATAAAAAACTAATAATCATGTAACTTGTTTAGCTTTCAATTATATCTTTTTTATGCTATTTTAAGTTGTAATCATCGATATCTAGTTAAGATTATCTTCACATGAAAAAAAAATCCTAAAATTAATCTAAGTACGATTTACTGTAAACTATACGTCATTTCTCACAATCAAATATAAAATACATTTTATTCTACCATACTTATAAAGAATAAGCCAATTTTTTCTGGAATCATGTGTTGTAACAATCTCTTATTATAAAACAGTTCGGAATATTACAAACATACAAAATCACGCACTCAACATATAAATGTGCAAAATGTCCATATTTATTTTATGATTTTGTCAAGGATAATTATGTTGCTCATTTTCAATCCTAATAAAAAGTGATTATAAATATGTGAATTTTTTTTTATAAGTAATTACTTTTGCTTTTTAGTGGGGTCTCATGTGGCTAAGTGTGTTACTGAAGTTTGTTTAAAGAGTATTATTAGACCCAAAAAAGCAAGAATAAAAATCATGAGAAGCATTTTCTCATATCAAAAATTTTATAATGTGGAGTGTCCATTATTAGGAGCATGCAGCCAAATGCCAGCACCAAATGAGGATAAATTTTTGTACGGTTTTATTTATTTATTTATTTTTAGAGAGGTTTTATTTTTATTTTTATTTTTTGAATCTCACCCACATTTTTCTTGCCTTTTGTGCCTTCTGAACACCTCTAGCAATATTTTTCTCGTACAGTGTGAGTGGGGCTCTTTTTTTATGCTATAATCGTACAAATAATGTGGTTTTTTCCCTAATTGAAAATTTATAATAAAGTTTGCTTGTTTGTGATGATTATTTTATTGATCATGAGCATATATGTGCCTTAACTTCTAAACAAGGTATATTTTTTATTGGTTACATAAGAAATTTGAGATTCAAAATTGAGTACTATTTGACTTATGATTAATTGACTCAAAAAATACTCGAAAGATCAATTCATTTGTGAAGGAAAATTATTTTGAAATTGAAAATTTTATATGTTTAATTGAAACACTCTATAAGCTTCTACATCTTGTAATATGTTTTTTTATACTATAACAATGTTATATTGTATAGAATAAGATTTTTAATTTATGTTAGTACTTAGTAATGATAGTTTTATTATTAACAATGTTAAAATTGAAAATGCATTCTAAGATATTAAAAATGAGATATGGATTCTTTACTTAAATGTGTATATATATGTAAGATCGTTAAATCTTATTTAAGAGTTAATGAGATCTTTTTTAAAAACCTTTATCAAACACTCAATGAAAACTTGTAAGCTAGTAAACAAATTATAAAATTAATATTTCAAAGAGCTTATAAGCTCGCTCAAACACCATTTAAATATACATATTACTATATTATGACTAGCCATAAAAGCAATCACAATTGTTTGGGATGTTGTCTCATTGTTTATGGTAACATTTTCCCCCTTCTTGAAAAGAGTATTATATAACTTATCTTTAATCCTGTGTTTCCATCGTAACAATCATCTTTTTTAGAAAGTTGAGATAGCGAGAACGAAGAATAAGGATCGAACCAATTTTGTGCTCTCATTTTAACGGTCACTTTTTTTTTTTTTTAATTGGGATGTAGGAGCGGGAAATGAGTATTGAACCCTGTACCTCCCTTATAAAATATGAGATATAATATCACTTCATTTAAAAGATAATAGCCTATTTTAACAATTACTTGTTTTCATGTTTTAATTACACACACCGAAGATTTGGTTCATTTGTGTAAAAAATACTGATAGAATTTTAATTAATGCAAATTATTGAATCTAAAAAGTAAATGCATATAGATACGTTTTCAAAAATATATTATTAATAATAATTATTCAGACAAACTCCAACATTATTTGTCAATATTCTACATGAATATTTTTATTGTTATTCCTTTTCACAAGTTTTCTTTTTTTTTTTTTAAATTATTATTTTCCATCATTATATAGTTGAAGTGTCTACATAATATAATCAATGCATATTTAAGATAAATATACTATAATATAAAGAATATTTAATCTGCACATATATAATAATTTGAAATTAGGATATGATCATCATATTCAATATAAATATATCATACTTTAATATAAATAAATGTATAAGCGAATTATGACCTTTATTATAAATATGTCATGTAGAATATCTGTTAATATTAATCAATAATTAAGTTTTAATTAATATGATTAATATTAACAGATATTCTACATGACATAATAAGACACAAAACTGAAATAATAAATTATCTTCCATCTTATGGGTTGCATTGCAGAAGTATAGATGTTATGACTAAAGTAACAGACCAACTCCGAATACAAATATTCTCCCTCTGCCTTGCGTGAAGATAAGTTTATGGTCTTAAATCTCTCTTTTTCCTACCTTCTTTTCCGTATTTATGGGGATATATATATTAGGTGGTAATTTCGACCCGCGCACACACATTATTTTCACATATACAAACCCTCCATAATATCTTCTCCATTCTCCTCTCAATCTAAGAAATATCATCGCGTTCTCGAATTCTTCATTCCCAGATCACCGATAACATGAGTCACCAAGCTGAGTCGTCTGATTCGTAAGTAAACCTAACTTAATTCGACTTCCGTTGGATGAATTGCAGCTTCCCTTTTTCTGCCCGGTCTGGATGAATTAGTCGCCGGAAGTGTGACGGTTTTGACTTGTTTTCAACAGGAAAGGTGGGAAGAAGGACTTCTCGACCGCGATCTTGGAGAGGAAAAAGGCTCCCAATCGCCTGATTGTTGATGAGGCGGTTAACGACGACAACTCTGTCGTTGCCATCCACCCCGCGACCATGGAAAAGCTCCAGCTTTTCCGTGGGGACACTATTTTGATTAAGGTAATATTCTGTTAGGACTTCACTTATTAATTTCGAGTACTCTGTTTTTTCTTTTGTTTTTTCCCCCATTTGGCGTAGGGAGGATTAGGGTTTTTTTTTTTTTCCCGCAAATTATTTGAAGCTATTTATGTGGTGTAAATTATATGACTGGTTAGGTTATGCGAAGAACCTTTGCTGCACTTGATTACTGATTGAGGCTTGAATTCTAAAAAAATCTGACGAGGGATTATTGTAAAAATTTGAGGGGAAGCTGGTGGTACGCTAGAAAGTTTATGTAAAACTTCTGAATGTAGAATAGGGTTTTGAGTTAATCCCAATTAAAATTTGTTATGTTTAGGCTAGATTACGTTGTGGCTTGAATGAAGATGATAATAGTAATTGATATATAAGGTTTGATAGAGTAGTCTTGTCTTCTCTTAGGGCACCTGATTTGCTCATGATCTTTCGAATTTATCTTAACCTTTTATGTATATTAATGCTGAGTCCTTAACTCGGTTTTCCTAGAGAAGCTCAGGAGAATTTCATGGTAACTGTTGCTGTTTTATCTTGATATGTGATCAGAACGGCAACAGTTGAGGTTCGGAATGGAATGATAACAGTAATCGAAATATGGTTTGATGGAGAAGTTTTATCTCATCTAAGGGCATCTGATTTGCTAACTATCTTTCAAGATTGTATTAACCTTTTATAAATATTGATGCTGAGTTCTCATCTTGTTTTACTCAAGAGGAAAGGGGAAAAAAAAAAAGTTTAAGAGAATTTGTTGTTAAGTATTCAAAGAGTTTGAGCATTTTTCTGTTGGTGATTTCCAGGGGAAGAAAAGAAAGGATACTGTCTGCATTGCCCTTGCTGATGAGACCTGTGAAGAACCAAAGATTAGGATGAACAAGGTTGTCAGGATGAATTTGAGGGTTCGGCTTGGGGAT
>JACFYI010002230.1:1945487-1957439 GCA_014898755.1 Handroanthus guayacan
ATCAGATCTTCAAAGCCTGCCTCCGAAAATCACCACTTTCAAAGGATGTTGATCTGCGAGCTCTTGCCAAGTATACTCAAGGATTCAGTGGAGCTGATATCACGGAAATTTGTCAGAGGGCCTGCAAATATGCCATAAGAGAGAATATTGAGAAGGTGTGTTTCTCTCCCTTTATTGCTTTTTTCATTATACTTCTTTGTGATATGATTTGACATTGGTACAATATTTACCAATGGTTTTTAATTAATTATTTTTAAAAAATGCATGTTTCAGTTGTGTTTTAGTTTACAGGGTTGTTCTGATGATGCCCTCTTGTGCATCTTGAACGTCAATTTTGTCAGTAGGTTATCCAAGTTT
This sequence comes from Handroanthus guayacan, assembly GCA_014898755.1. Classification (NCBI taxonomy): domain Eukaryota; kingdom Viridiplantae; phylum Streptophyta; class Magnoliopsida; order Lamiales; family Bignoniaceae; genus Handroanthus; species Handroanthus guayacan. The sequence continues at coordinate 1,945,845 of JACFYI010002230.1, forward strand.
TCTGATGAAATTTCTGTTCATTTTGGAGATGATAATATTATTTGCTGGTTCTGTTCGCTTTCTAGACTTTAACTTTGGAAATATCAGACCTTGATTGAGAACTCGGTAACTGCATCTGTTTGCCATGCTTTTTAAGGAATTACTTTTGACACAAACGGCAAAACCAAATATGTCTTTACCTTCAATGAAATATCTTACAGCAGAAACAAAATTTTGCCCTGGGCAGCCTTGGGACATTTGGTTTATGCAATGATATGCTTCTGTAAGTCAAACCCAGTTTTGTATTTTGATCTGTAATTTTTATATGCTTTAGTCTGTTGCCTCAGCTCTGGCCTTTCCGTATGTGACTTAAATCAAAGATTAGTTTGCACTGAACTTATGGATTCAACGATACTTACAATAGTGTGTTATCTCATCTCAGGACATAGAGAGGGAGAGGAGACGAAGGGAAAATCCCGACTCCATGGACGAGGACGTTGAGGACGACGTTTCTGAAATCAAGCCTGCTCATTTTGAGGAGTCCATGAAATATGCTCGTAGAAGTGTGAGTGACGCTGACATACGCAAGTACCAGGCGTTTGCTCAGACCTTGCAGCAGTCACGAGGGTTCGGAACCGAATTCCGTTTCGCTGAATCAGCTGGTGGGGCATCTGGATCCGATCCATTTACTGCCCCTGCTGGTGGAGCAGATGAGGATGATTTGTATAGCTAGACGTCATTTACTTTTGGCATCCAGGATTTGTGGGCTTGCTCGATCAACTTATAATTCACATTATTATTCCAGATTTTATCTTTTGCCTTTTCGCCAGTGAATTTAGAACCGAATGCTGTTTAATTCACTGACTAAAGATATTATGTTCTGTCGGCATTCTTTAGCAAGTGTTATTGTTGTTTGTTTTTTGATGATTTGTCTCGTTATGTGGTATTAGTAAACAATTCATTTTTATATATTAGTTTTTTGTTAAAATATCTTAGTCGAAGCCTTACCGAACTGATGGTAAGCATAGGCAAGTATCTCAAGAATTATGATAAGTTATTTCTTCGCTTTGGCATTCATTATACCAGCATTTTAAGTATTTCACTGGTTGGCATTCCAATAAAATTTGAAAATTGAAAAACGAAAGACAGAAAACACGTGGTTTCAATTTATTTTCGACATAACTCTCCTGATTTATTTCCCTGCAATAAATTTTATTTATGAATTATGAGTGGAAACTGTAGGTAGTAAATACACAGCGGCAAGTTATTAGTGCACACCGCTTTTGTAGTTAAGATGGCTGCCACCGGTGGATTGGTACGTAAATTATGGCGTCCGCATTCTTAGATGGTAGACTCGATCATCTTTAATCTGTGACTTTCTGCAAGTTCGTACATTCTAATGGATTTAATGTTTGTCAATTTAAATTTAATTTTAATTAACTACCCACGAGACAATAAAATAAATTTAATGTGCTTAGATGGAGGTTTTTACTATGAATTTATGAGTGGAGCGTTGCCAACGTGCGTATTTATCCATATGGGTCGTGATTTATTAGTTATTGTGTTTGATATTGCGTTATTAAATGATATAATTATTTGTATTAATTGAAATATTAATGTAATATTTATAAGATAATAAAAGGTAAATTTAATTTATCATATGTTTTGTTGTGTTATATTATCTTAAAATATGGTGATAAAGTATAATATGTTACAACATCGGTTAGCCTATTATGTTCGATGAAACACAATCTGTTTACGAATCATACACAAAAGATAACTAGTAAATTTACGCGTAAACAAGAATACATATGCATCCACGGGAGGAAAGGGGGAAAGAAACCAAAAACAAAAAAAAAAAACAAAAAAAAAAACAAAAAAAAAAAAAAAGAGAAAAGGAAAAAGAGAAAAGGAATCTTGTTGGTGATTAATCAAATGAGAATTTGATTCAACAAGGATCTTTACTACTCTACATAGTTTTCAAGGCAAAAACTATACTACTCATAGGCAAAAATACATGTAGCCAACCCTGTCAACCCCAAGTTGGCTAATTTACAAAACTACCCTCGAACACGGCTAAGCCGCTATGGTGTGGGAGAATTCTTTCCGGGAAGGCACCTCAACGAGCCAACCGTATGATAATTAACATACCGGCTAGGCGTCGACGAGCGGCGAAGCCCTTTCGGCATGCAATTCTTGACTTCTTGCGGGTGAAAAACTCGTTGTTTGTGATTCAAATACGGCGTCATAGTCACATAATCTCCACCTTTCGAAGCTATTGGCAATGCAGTAGAGGGTGCACTAGGCAATATTGGATAGTGCCTTGCTGTTGCTTGGTGAATAGGATTGAAAAGAAGAAGATGAAGTGTAAATGTCATGGAAAGCATCATAATTTTAGACATTTCTGTTTGGTTTTTCTTGTGTGAGGGTATTGTGGGGGAAATAAGGAGAAGGTTTTATGGTGAAGAAAAGAGATGATAATGGGATGCTTAAATAGGCTCGTGAATGGGTGTTGTGGCGGCAGAAGCGGCGTAGGTTTGGTAGAGGTATGTTGCATTACGCGGTTTTTTCACCAGCAATGTGTGTACTACTCTATGTACATTGTATCTCACAATTAATGAATGTGTATGATGTGTACATTCTACTCATGATAATGGAGTGTTTGAAGGTGTTGAGCAAGATAGATATTGATTCGGGCCAATTAATGGTTGATATACATATATATATATATATATATGTTTATTTGTTGGAGGGAGTTTTGCCCTGAAAATAGAGAACATTTTGGGCTTGTTAGTGACTATTCTAGCAAAAGTCTTTTGATGCTTAAGTTAGTATGAGACTGAATATAAGGTCAAATAGATAGTGATATAATTGAGATATAGATAGATTGCTACTTATAGAATTTGCTTTATATTATGGTCGTGTATTATGGAAAGTCCCCTTAAGATGCTCCGATGCGGCATTATGGAGGACCTTGTTTTGCTGGTCAGAGTGTTGGATCAGTCTGAGTATGTACGTAAAAGATGCAAATCTAAATGGTTTTGTGATAGTTCTATTGAATTTAAGAGACATATTATATATCTATAAAATCCTGATTAAATAAGTCTATATTTTCTCCTTCTCCTTTAGAAACCAAAACTTGTAGTAAAGGGGTTTTAGTAGAAATTCTAGCAACCTTAACGAATTCTTTCTGACTCCACAGTTGATAAAGCAAAATTTTCAATTAATATCAATTATTAGTGTATGTAAGGAATTGTTGTCATAATTATCATATGTAATCGTACATCGATAAAAAAACGCAAGCATATGGTTTGTGAAGACTAAGAATCTAAGATGTATAAAAAAATTATTTGCATTTGCATTAGTCTATACAAATATACATGTATGTATATACAATTTGTTTAAATAGACAGTAGAAGAAAGGTGAATTGTTGGGAAGGTGAGGAAGCTCGTGAATTTCTGGCAAAGCAGTAAAGTGAAATTAATATATATTTTCATGGGTGACATAGCCATAGCCCAATAAATAAATCCCCAAGAAATGCATTTATAATAATAATTGGTGACATTTTATAGAATATAGATTGCCAGGTAAGAGGTGAACCCCGTTAGGGTATGTGGGTCCATATTTGCTTCTGGTGCTTCTTCGAATTATGGCTCAAGGTTGCTCCCTGAGATTCCACTTATTTCGATTTATTTTGATCTCTTGTTTCCTTGCATAAATACATATTAAATGCATGATATTTACAATTTTATATAAAGAAATATTTAATACGAGTGACATATATTCATAATATAGAATATGAAATGGAACATCATTTTGAATAGAAAATCTTAATAGATTCATTAAAACTTATTTATTTGGCAAGTTAAATATTTATTAAAAGAGTTGTAAAAACAGTTATGATAAAAATTAAAAGCATCAAAAAATTGCAGAAACAGGTGAGGGTAGTTTTTATTTTTTTTTGGTTCAGTTTCAGAGAATTGAAAGCAAAATCGCTGTCTTCAATTACTCTAGAATAATTAGAATTAAACAAAAAGTTGAAATACGTTTTTTGTTTAAATTATTGCAAACATCCCCAGTTTTGACCCCAAATACAATTGTAGATTTGCCCTCCAGGCTCTGGATTTTCCAAGAAGATTGTGTAATTTATCATCTTTGGAAGAGCAAGTTTGGTGAAATTTTGCAAGTGTTGGCAAAAAGGTGTGGGTCTAAGTTCTAACTACGTTTAGAAAGAGTATTATTATATAAGTATGGTCTGATCGTAGCATTAGGTGATAATCTAGTTACTCTAATTCATACTTTTTGTAAAGAATGTTATGATTTCGAATTAGTTTGTGCTACTTAATTTATGGAGTAACAACTTTAATTTAGTTAGCATTTAATTGTAAAATTAGATGATAAACTCGTCATTTGATAATAATCATAGTTCAAATTGAACATTCCATAACAAATAATGGAAAAAAATACGAAGTGTCGTTACAATGACAAGTCTTATGCTTAAAATAAAATTAGTTTATGCAAGTGATTAAAATTAGTAGAACAAGTATTTTCCATTAGAGAAAAAAAAAATCCCATAAAAATAGGGGATGAGATGACATTTAAATGTCACCCATACTAGGGGCATCTTTGCAAAGAAGCATTAATATCTTTCCATAGTTTCATCAATGCATATGAACCCCAGGAATAAATATCTTATTCGCAGCAATAAACAAAATGGCGCTAAGGTTGCAGAATCTAACTTTACCGGTGGCCTCCTTCAATTATAGTAAGTTGAGCACCAGAAAATTTATCTCTATTCTTGTATTGTTTTTAATACTCTGCAATTTTATACATAAATGTTTCCTTTTAGCTAAGATCCATTACTCTTTGATATCTGCAAAATTGTTTATGATATCTAATAACAATTGTTGTGGTAGTTTTAGTGGTTGACAAAATGGTAGAAAGATTAAATTTTTTACGCTTGGTTTTGCAAATAATTTGATGGGTTCTTGGTTTATTCAGTGAAAAGTAGGGCAAAGGTAGTTAATGAGAATAAGTATTATGTAAAGAAACCTCTATGTCATTTATGGATATTAAAGCGCCTGGCTGTGTTTTCTTGATGGTTTTTTCTGTATTGATAAGTGAATTTAATTTATCAATTGTAGATTGGTTTCAATGAATTAAACAACTGTGACATCTAGTTGTTATTTGCAAGTAAAGGGCTACCTACACTGAGTAAATTCGTTATTCTGCTTATTGCAACTGTGTTAATTACAGAAGAGTTCGATTGGTTTGATAGTTATTGGACGTTAGAAAAAGTGGGAACAAAAGGTGGTGAGCTGCAATTTGAGAGTTTGGTTTCATTTAAGAGTTTACATTAAGTGTTTCCATGCTTTGATATCTGTAGGCCACTTTTTTTATTGGTTGATGTTTGGAGTTGGAGAGGGTAAGTTCGTCAGCATTAAGTTTCATTAAGATGGGTTCATCGTCCAGATGGTGTAATATGTCAAGGGGGTTGTTTTTCTTGTTTAGTTTTGTAGTTTGGTGGTACGGAAGTTGAGTCATCATGTGCATTAAGTTACTGAAGAAGATACTGGTGCTGAAGGTTTAACATAACTGGAGTCATAAGGGACTTCAATGTTTCTTAGAGCGACTACTTGCATAGTTAGGAATTCATATGAAGAAATCAGATGGTTGCAAGAAGTTAATGCAGCATGTATTCATGGCATAATTTTGCTTTTAGAGTGATCAATGTGTGTGTTTGTCTAAAATTAACAGCTGATAACTAAGACTAGCTGTAACTGAAAGACAGGTCATATTGGCTGCTGGAGAATATTGTGATGCACTTGTAAGGTTATGTTGGATAATAGATATTGAGAGAATTTGAACGAAATCCAAAGCTGTTAGTTTCTGTTGGGAGAATTTGGAATTGTAGTCTTTCAAAAATATGTTGAAATTACTGGCACTGAGAAACTAATCACCTGTCAATGTTCTGTCAGGTCCTCTGTGATTAATGTCCTTTTATCATTAACTAGAATTTCCTTTTTTCTCTTCAAGATTACAGTGTTGATCCATATGGCTTCATTTTATTAGGACTATTGCTCATGAGGAAACATTTTGCTTGTTGTTTGACTTTGAACATCGCCTTCATATGAATTCTTGAAATAATACTGCATGTATCAAATATTATTGGGTATAAATATCACAATGGTGTAATGATCCAGAAAAAATTAGATTCATTTCTTACTCGATCTCTGTGAAACAGATGGAAATTCCAAATCCAGTGTGCTGCAAAATCTTGGTCATCTATCCGTGAATAAGGCAAAAATAGTAGGTAGAGGAACAGTAAGAATACCGCATGCACTACCAGAAACCGCAGCCTCTATTGCTGTTGCTGCCACAGTTGTTGGTGCTGCTGCGACATTTCTTGTAAAAAGAGCTAAAAGTTCTGAAGTATCTGAGGTACGATAACATCTTGGATTACATTTGAAGTACTAATCGGAAGAATGAATTAAGACATTCAACTTGGCAAATAAACAGTTTTTTAACTACAATTGTTGTAATAGACAGGTCCCTACAAGAACCTGCGATGACTGTGGAGGTTCTGGCCTTTGCTCTGAATGTAAGGGTGAAGGATTTGTGCTCAAGAGATTGTCTGAAGAAAGTGCTGAAAGGGCAAGATTGATGTCAAAGAATATGGCAACGAGATACACAGCCGGGTAAATTATAAATGTCCTTCGACTTTCGTTTTCGACTTGTCCCTGTGGCAATTGTATAAATTTCTCTATTGGAAATCTACCTCTCACTCCCTAAGTTTCGAAATAATTTCAAGAACACCCCTTGCTATTAGTTTAGTTAACAAAAAACTTAAGGGAGCATGTCTAATATTACAATTAGAACCCGTGGAAAGAAACATGTAGACCCTTGTTAATCTAATAATTTTTTCAGTTTTTAGAGGGTCTATTTGTGATGTTACCGAGCTCGATTATGTTTTTGTCAACTAATGACATGAAGTGTTATTTTAATTTCTCAAACCACAGAGAGTGTTTCTGTAATTAGGCTGAATTTCTTTGGATATTGAGGTAATTATTCCTTTCCCTGTTTCATCGACAGGCTTCCAAAGAAGTGGAGCTACTGCACAAAGTGTTCGTCCGCTCGCTCCTGCACTACATGTGGTGGTAGTGGGAAGCTAAGCTGCCAAAATTAGTCGCATATTGTGATTATGTATAGACGATTTTCTTCATCATGTCGCAATTTTCAGAAATTAAAACTTCAGAAAAGTTATGTAGTCAGAGCTTCCCGAGATCATGTTTCTTGTATGAGAATACATTAGATTAACAATAAATGCCTGAGGATGGTGTGGGGGTGACCACTTCAATGCTTAAGCTGATTTTGGATACGAAAGAGTTAAATCGAAGTAAAAGAATAATATATGTGTGAGAATTCCTTAAGAGAGTGAAAGCTTACCAACCTTAACCTATTCAGACTAATCCAATATCAACTTACCATATCAAATCGGTGTCAAAAGATTCGTGCTTAGGTTTATCATTCTACCCTTATTGCGATCCTAAGTTACGTCTTTAATCACATCCTGAGATTCTCGCTTGACAAGGTATAGCTTTTCGTTTGAACATGTCTTCGACTGCCCAACATCAGTCACGGGTGTAACTGTTGCCATGGAATGCTATCGTGAATCATGGGTTGATTGGAGCGCCAGTTCAGCTCGATTTGCACAACCAAAGCTATCATGGTTAGTATTTCATAAAAAAAAGCTATCATGGTTAGTATGCGTGGAGATGATCCAATCCTTTATCGAACCGAATTGTTTCTGTTATTGGGTTTTTGTACGCCTTAACAGGCTGGCCCAGTCTACCTAAGTCCAATTGGGTTAGGGGGCTGAGGCCCCTGCACCGGCCCGTCAATTAATAGCCTAAGTGTCAGATATACACCAATAGTACCAGGAAAATGATGAAGCTAGACAACGTCATGTTTCTAGTAGATCCAGAGGGCAATTGAGGACAGAATGTTCTTATCCACATGAAAATTGGTTTATCATGGCTTCCTTTTTTTTTTTTTTTTTAATATAATATAATTGGATAATATCACAGATTGTCATTATAATAATTTGTGGTACATCCTTTAATTTCAAACTAGTATTTACTGCACACTTAATATGTGTGTATAAAATAATTAATTTAACTTTCTTATATATTACAATATAATACAAACTTGATTTGCTTATAATTAATAATTAGAATATGATCAGTATATTTAATATAAATTTATTCATAATTTAATATAAATGCACAAATTAGTGAATTAATAACTTTATTTTATTGTGGGTGATTATTAAGATGAATTAATATTAAATAATATTTTAGCATGACACCGAAAAACATATGATCAAAATATAAAACTATTTATGACCCTTATACTTTATATATAGTATAGATAATTGCATCTACTCTGTATTGTATTGTATACACAGCAGGCTTTCTGGACTGAAATACTGAGGTCAATAGAAAAAATCAATAAATAATTAATTTTGTGAGGAGGGGATCACTAAATACATTGATTTAGTCCAATGGGTATATCCTTTAAATTTAAGTAATCGCATTAGTACCTCTAATATTTATTAAATTCAACTATTAATTAGGACTTTTTCTTTCTTTCTTTCTTTCCTTTTTTATTTTTTTATTTTTTTAGAACTGAAAATAGTATCTTCAATAGAAAAAGTTGAATAAAAAGATTAATCTTTTCAGGAGCACATCCTTAATTACTTTACCCAATTGTGAAATTTAGTGCCACTCTCTTACGTCCTTTTAACTTTGAACAATTGCATCTGGTACCTGTAATTAATATTTCTTGTAACCAACTAGGGTTTTTGGACAGGAAATAGTAACTTGACTTGAAAAAATCAATTAAAATTTAATTGTGTCCTTGATATTTATTGATTCAAGAGTTTGATAAATTTTTTAGACCAAAGTACAGTCGGAGATATTTATATATCTCCATTGAAATGTTATCTAAATACGAGTCATCGACTCCAAAGTTTTACAATCACATCCATGTACCTTACGTCTTCTGTAACAATTACTAACAAGTTCTAAATCAAATGAGGCTTTTTTTTTAAAAAAAAAATTATAAATCTCCTCCAAAATTTTGTCCATATTTACATAAATTCTTTTAAAATTTATCTAATTGATTCTATTAGTTTTCCTTGAGATTTAACAACTCCTGCCGCACAATCCCTCTAACTAGATAAGCAATATGTTAGCTGACTTATGACTAACTAGGGGCGAGAACGGAACGGGAAAAGTCGGGATTTGTTATATTCTGATTCCATCCCAGTTTTGATTTTTCAGAAACAAAAATTTTTTTCGATTGTGATCTTGATCATGATGTGCCCGGCCCGATTTCCTCTCATCCCAAAAAAATTTGGACGGATCGGTACACAATATATTAATTATGAAACCAAGATAAAAGTATGAAATCAAGATATTAAATTAAAATTCAAGACTAAAATATTGATGTTGTAACTTATGAGTTAATACAAGAAGTTCATAAAATTCTCAAAAGAAACATTTGCAAGGCTTAGTTTAGGTGAATTAGAAGTAAACATATTATCTTCTTTCCAAATCATCAAATCCGTATTGACGGGTCTTTTTCCACAATTCAAAATTGCAAATAATATTAATGTTGGCTAAATTTGGGAATTGGAGAGGAAAAGAAGGGTTAAATTAAAATTAATTAGTAATACCTATGTTATATATATATATATACATAAATTATATTATTAATCGGGACGGTCCTAATTTTCACTCATAGTTATGGTCTCGTCCCAGTTTTCAAATGGGAAAATGAAATTAGTTCCGATCCCATCTGATGTTCAATTACGATGAAATTTTTCCTGATTTTTCAATCCAGGCTGGGATGAGACAATCTGGATGTCTCAACCCGTGCTTATCCCTATCTGATCGATGTCCATAATTAATGCCATTTCTGACACGATGACATATCATAATTATTTATTAAGCAAATGGTACTTAACAATGATACAAGGTCAATACGCATGCAGTTATATATCTATGACCAACATTGAGACCTTGCTCAAGATCATCGCTTTAATCATCAACTTGCGACTATTTAATTAAGTCGTTAATCCAATCCAGAATTAAAGAGATAAGTGGAAATTTATGAAAGTCAAATTAATTAGCAGACATGAAACTAATTAGAGAATGCATGCATGTGCAGCTGATTAAGATGAACAATATATTATAGATGCATACTGATCTTCATCACGAATTAGCAGTAGAAAATACGTCATAAGTACGGACACTATTTGAAAAGCTATCGCAGACAGATCATATACACGTTATCACGTCTTCTCATATAACTAAAGAATTATTTTTCCAACTTGTTTGGATTTATATTAATTTTCATTTAATATTGAAGTTCCACTTGCAGCCTTTTTTTCTTTTTCTTTTTTTTTTATACACACACACATGCACCCATACGTACATATATATATATATAACTATTTACTGTTGAATTTTGCATGAAACATGGGTTAGCATTGAATCCGGAGATAGAGTAGGCGGCTGAAGTTATCCATTTCTCGTGCTGAGATCATACTGACCTGTACAAGATGAGAGATTCGTAATTACTCCTCTTTTTAAATTCTCTCTCTCTCTCTCTCCCTTAATTAAGATAGTTATAAATGTGATTCATAAGTTATTTAACAAAATTAGATATCACTTCAATGACGATTGATATCATGAAGAAAATATTTAGCACTTTGATTCTTTATTACAATTATTGTTTCGTTTTTCATTGCATAGCACAAATGCATGTTGAGTATAAGGTTATCCACAATCTCGCATTTTATGAGAAAAAGATATACACTTGGTATTTCTTTATGTCAAGACATGAAATAAAAGATAAAACACCAAGATTTTTGAAATTGAGAATCTTTAATCTTATTTAGAAATTTACCAGGGTCACTAACTAAGTCGGTTTGGATTGGAGCGGACTAGTTCACCGCCTACCTCATCAATCTAAAGCCCCGTAAATGAGGGTATTTTTGGAATTTCACTCACTTTTATGTCAAGTAGATCTTCAAATGAACTAATGAACATTGATCGGTAACAGAATTTAACTGCTTTTCTTTTAATTTTATTGAATCGTTGGGGACAGAAATGTGACAAATTAAACTCCAATGATCGACCTCGAATGGTGGCATGGTTGCTGGTCAACTATTTGTATAATATTGTGCACATATAGAGTTTCTTAGTTGACTTATATATCCCTATAATTTTACGCTGTTGTTGATACCTTATCTCTTGCTCTATGTGCAGTTGATCATATCGCCAAACTTTGCTTCAGGACCATTTGATATTCATCTCTTTTATATATTTATTAGGAATTAGGAACAAAACAATATATGTAGCTTTTATTATTATTATTATTATTATTTACAGCAACTCTGTTTGAAAATGAGCACATGAGCATCTATATGTGCGACAGTGCGAAATATATGGTTATACTCACACCGAACTATTAGTAAAATAATGACGCACCCTGAAAGGGCATTATAGTAAATTTAAGTAATATAACAAGTGATTAGGGTGTAGCCC
>JACFYI010002230.1:1960372-1979395 GCA_014898755.1 Handroanthus guayacan
ATCCTATCAATGGTTTATATATATGTAGTTGATTAGATCATAAAACTTATATGATCGACTGCTATTATTCAACAGTAACTCTTCCTATGTAATTTTTCGCCTCCAAAGCATCTTTAATATAAAGTTTTCCATAAATGTATGGCAAACTATATAATTAATATCCTAATTAATTTAAAGTATACCCCATTTAATAAAATATTTGTATTCTTTTTAATATTTGAATTGTACCGCCTCAATTTTAGCTCGACATTGACCAAATTTGATTTAATGGGCTAGAACGATGGTGTTAATATGGTACTCAGAATAGTTTACTTTTTCCAAAATATTAAGGCGAGTTATCTATAAATTAATTTGGTTTAAAGGCCATTTTGTACTAATAATATGTACCAGATCATTCTCTTAGTGATTTAAATGTTGAGGGCTATTTTAACAAGGGTATCTGTTCAGGTGATTGAGACTCAAGTTCTTTTTTCTGAGTTGACTAAGATCAATGAGTTACTTTAGTAAAACTAAAAAGGAGATATTGATAATCCAGATCATTAAATATAATTTTAGAATTATCTTAATTTACCAAACCATGCACTGGTGAATATATATATATACATACATATGTTAGTTAATTTATTTATTAAGGAAGACAAATTTAAACATTAGCTTACGTGGAAATGTTGTGAAAGTGGGAGGAAGATTATTGAGATTTACAATTTACAAATGAGTTCGGTGCAGAATTGTCAATACATACATTGATACATATAATATTATATATGTGTGTGTGTGTGTGTTAATAAGTACGGTGGTAACGTACCTTTTGTCATAAGTACGGATGTCAATGACTTGAATGTGATTACAAAAAAAGACATGGACGATGGAGAACGATGAAGACATCATAGATAATGGGACAACAAATTTTCCTTTTTATTTTTTATGAAAGATAAATATATTCTATTATTTGTAGTCATGTTTATATTATAATTATATTAAATGTATTTATGACGTAATAGCAATTAAATTAGCGATTAACCCAGTTGAGTTGTCGAACTTGTAACTAGCTAATAGGGTTATAGACTTTGTCTCCGGTTCAATTTTTAAAATATTAAAAATTAGGACGAATGAGTTTGCTCATTTCTCTTCTTGTTTTATGAAAAAATGATGTTATTTCAATAATTAGTACATCAATATTGCGTATAGTACAAATGATTACATAATTTATAAATAACTTACTAAATGCAATCTAGCAAGTTACTATATAGTTGATAAACATTTAAAGTACTGAAATCAAATTTGAGACTTCTTGATTATGAAGCCTTCACAATATTCAGACAAAAGCTTTGACTTCTTTGAATATGTTTTTAGTACATGAAGCTTTGACTTCTTTGAATATGTTTTTAGTACATGATAAGTAATCCAAGATTCAACAGTATGGCACCCACGACAAAGATGGAAAACTTTTCCCTGGTTTTTAGTTAGTACACACACAACGTGGAATTCATGCTCATACATATCACAAAATTAGCCAAATATATGATATATATACTTTTGAAGAAGGTGTTCATAACTTTAAAATTAAAGGATTTTTTTTTATTTCTTGTGCTACACTCGTTGCATGCATACTATGTTCCCGGCCCGGTCAGTACTGTGGGGGATTTAATTTGTCCGAGATGAAGAATTCATTTAAAATTATTGCTATACTTGTTTTGATAACTGATTTGTACTTTAGTTTTCACATTCTTTTTAGGTACGGAAATTTTGTGGAGTATGAAGATTCAAGAACGATTTGAACAAGAAAGTCATCATTATGACATTACACATTAATTAGTACAAACTATAACACATGAACAATCAGCAAACGCGCAGCGCCACTCATGGTTGTATATATAACTACTATATGCTATATATATAAACAACCAATCACCATATATAAGGCGCTGCTTTAATTCTCTAGACTTTTTCCGAGCATAATTAATTAAACTAATTAATTACTACAAATTAAGACCTTAATTATTCTTCTTTCTCACGAGAACACAAATATCACGTACGTCTAATAATTAATAATACTAAACATGCACCGGAGTCGAATTACATCCCAGCGGCGTAGCGGCGGAGCCAACGTTCTGCCTTTTCCCACGCTCCGATCGGCTGTTCTCGGCGAACTTAATACTCCCATGGTGCAAACCCTTCGCCTTCTCATCCTCATTCCACTCCGACGAATAATAACTCTCTTCTGTATACACGTCGTCCTTCGACGGTGGCAGAAACATGCTTCCCCACTGCGGGAAGTGGATGAAGGCCACCGGAATAGTACATACTACTGCCGTGATACCCATGTAAGTCAGCCCCATTGCCGTTGAAAACTTCGTGGTGGAGAAGAATGCCAACTGCGATAATCCGCCGCCGAAGTTTCCTCCTGCGCCGGTCAGGCCGGAGATTAAGCCGAGTGATCTTCTTGAAACGAAGGGAATAATGCCGTAGGTGGCTCCGCAGGCCGCTTGGGCGCCGATGGAGAATAGGATCATGGATGCGATGGCTAGAGAAAGTGAATTAGAGCGGCCGAGCCATATGCAGAAGACTCCTCCTAGGGTTTGGACAATCCATAGGGTCCAAAGACGGCCCCTCATGCCGAATTTCCTGGAAGCTACGTCGGAGGCATAGCCGCCGAGAGGGCGGGAGAAGAAGTTGGCCATGCCGAAGGTGGCGGCTACAATTCCGGCGGTGTGGAGCTTGAGATTGAACCTAAACAATTAATTAATTAGGATTAGATTAATTAATTAGTCTTTAAGAATTATAAATTTATTTATTACAAGTTGTGTTTAATTACTCCAAGATAAGTGGAGAGCGAACCTGTCGTAGAAATACTCTGCAATAACGTTGTTTATGCATAGCTCAACTCCCATGGAAAAACCGTAGACGAGGAAAAAGATCCATGTCCTATAGTTTGTAACAGCATATTTGAATACCTACAGTAAGACAAAATCAACATTAATTCAAATGTATTAAGTCTTGATTCTTTATTACAATACGGGTTTTGTCGGTTCATATTCTTATATTCTATTTCATAAAAATACTTAATAATGATCAAAAGAAGATATAAAACACTTACTGTAACATATAATTTAAAATGTTGATATATATATATATATATATATTAAAGTACCTTAGAGAACTTGTTAAAAAAAAAAGGTACCTTAGGGAACTTGTCCTTTGCTACATCACCTCTCTTCTGGAGTGCACCAAGGTTCCCATCGGGCATATCTTGTCCAAGAGTCAAAACCATAATTCCGGTAATAATATGCAACCAACCAGGAATCATGAACGCAATTCTCCACGCAGTAAAAGGAGTAGCTCCAGAGACCTTAATCAATTGATAAAGAAAAGGCATCATCAACTGCGTCACGCCGCCGCCCATATCACCCCACCCGGCAGCGACGCCGTTCACTGTCCCAATAATCGAGCTAGTAAACATAATGCTGGTCCAATATTGGCAAGAAACGAACGTCGCTAGAGAGAATCCGATCATGAATCTGACTATAAGGTATCCCTCCGCCGACGATATGTAAGCCACCGAGAAAACAACTGGCGCCGCCAGGAGGTTGAGAAAGGCGCAGCCGTAACGTGGGCCGATGAGGTCGCAGATGACGCCCATAATGAGGCGGGAGAAGATACTGCCGGAGACAGAAGCGACGCCGGCGTTGCCGATGTCAGAGCGGGTAAGGTTGAGGTTGTCGCGGATGATGGGGACTAACGGCGCTGCGGCGAAAGTAGAAATGAAGCAAGTGAAGAAGGAGATCCAGGCCAAGTGGAAGGATCTCATGTGGGGCTGTGCGAAGGAGAAGACTTTGAGGGTTTTTGCTTTGTGCTCGGAGTCTACTGGGAGGGCGAATTTGTTTGGGGGTTCTGAAGAGAGAGATATTGAGAAGGCGGAGAGTTGTTCTGGTGGCGATGAAGGTCCATTAATGGCGGCCATTTTTGGGTTTCTGCGAGGGGTTATGAGGAAGAGTGGAAATGTTGGAAGGAGAGGAAGAAAGGTGATTGGCGTGGTTTAGGAGGGCTGAGATTGTCGGGTATTTATAGGGTTTATGAGCGCAACTGCGGTGATACCATGAAGTAAGAGTTCTTTTTTTCTGAGTCAGCCATGTAGGGGTACTAGTTACTAACATTCTTGACTTTGATTTAATCATATATGGAGACACTTTTGTGATTCTGAAAATGGTCCTATGTGTTTGGTTAATTTTGTAAAAATGTATGATAGTCTATATAATGTTATAGTTAAATAACCTAAAAAATCTTACTTATAGAGTGAAATATTATATTTAGATTCCTGTTAATGTAATGGGAAAAAAAGAATTTCTTCTTAAACAATACAATTTTTCACTTTTTGGTTTTATATGTATTGAATTGGAATTTAAATCATGTAACTTACCTCGATTTTTATTTTTTGTCTGGCAGTGACCTTCTTAGAGCCAAAACCCAACATGGCTTCCCAAAAGTGTGCTTTATATTGACGTATCAATGGATATGGGCGAACCTTGTCATATTTTGGCACCAAAAAATTCAATTCCGGTAAGCAAATAAATGATGAAAAATAAAAATTGGTGTAAATTACAAGATTGAAATTGCTAATTCTATATATACAAAATCAAAAGTGAAAAATGGTATAACTAAAGGACGAAAAATGTCTTTTTCCCTAATGTAATGGCATGGCATGGCATGTTATTATAGTTCTTTCAAATTATAGGGACTAATTTGTAATTGAGTCAAATTTAAGCAACTGTTGAGATAATTATCCCTTTAAAATATAAGAGGTTTAGTAGGTATAATTATGATTTTTTGAAACTATGCATTGCAGGGCGTTCAGAAAACATAATAATAAATTAAAAGCAGAAGAAATTAATAACATATTTAGCATTATTAATGATGATCTCTCGTGTCGAACTGTGAATTTATTTAATTTACATTATCGGGCTTCGAGTTTCATGAATTTAAAAATTGTTAGCGTGGCAAGTCATTATTTTGGGCATATTCGCCCAAGTCTGTTTTTCAACTTTTGTTGTTTGAGTGGGGACTGCTACAACGTTTTTAGCATCTATATGAGGAATAAATTGAGATTTCAAAGATATAATTAGAGGACTTATAATTATTTTTATCAAAAAAGAGAGTATAATCCAAGGGTCTTGGTAATAATGTGTTGCTTCTAGGGCCCTCAAGATTTTTCTGTGGCATAAAAGAAAAAAAGGAAGAAGAAAAGGGTTTTTTATTCTAATTAATTATGACAACAAGATGACCACGTCCTTTATATATTCGTATTATTTTCAGGAAGATCATTTACTTTGGGTTGTGGCATCAAATTTATTTCTGTTTCTGGCTCAATAACCATTACACCCTCGGACTGACGAGTTTAATATTAAATTGTTAGAAAGTGTTGGACTAAACTCATTTAAAATATCTTCATAGGTTCCTACATATTATTTTATTTTATCTTTTTATAAGATTTATAATTTTGATGTTTAGAAGATATATTTAAATCTTATTAATAGAAAGTCAATTGTTGAATTTGGATATAAAATATTTTGGAACTTATAAGATATTGGATCCCAATAACCATTAACATTAGTTGTTATAGTATTTTTTGGATTAAAATGACTAGACATAAAGCAACAAGTGGAGATTAATTTATGAATAAGTTAAATTCCATTGTTGTATTTTGA
Organism: Handroanthus guayacan; assembly: GCA_014898755.1. NCBI lineage: Eukaryota > Viridiplantae > Streptophyta > Magnoliopsida > Lamiales > Bignoniaceae > Handroanthus > Handroanthus guayacan. The sequence goes on from JACFYI010002230.1 coordinate 1,966,075, forward strand.
AAGCTCAAAATGTTTTCTATTTTTAAAATGCTTTCCAAAACATCTGATAATTAAGATGTTTGGGAGCTTATAAGCTTATCCCAACACCCTCTTATACAGATAATTAATTATAAGATGTTTGTGGAGTTTATAATAACTTAATCATAAAATGGTTTTAGAATTTATAATATGTCAGATATTGTCAAAAGTAAGTTGTCGATCAATTGTTTGGATAAAATAGCATATTATTTTGAAGCTTAAAGCAAGTAATGGCAACTTTTGTGTAATTAATTAAATTGATTAAAATTAAAAGAACACAGAAACTCTTTAATTTATTTTCTGGGAAGGCCATAAAATCCTATTATCCTATTTAATCAAGAGCTTCTAAACTCTTTTTGGAAAAAATAAATAAATTACCAAATATTTTATGTTACCGTATAAGCTCTTAAACATTTTATAATATTTTTGGAAGTTTATAAGCTTACCAAACACTAGCTTAGTCCAATAAAAAGATGATTTTCCACATATAAGTTAAACTGAAGAGTCCCGCATATCGAATTAATCCAGATTTGGATCGAAAAGTAATATTTCCGCAAAAAACATCTCAGCGGCCAGTTAATATTCCGATTTGTTGAAGATAGTCGACTCATCAAACATACATAATATTTATTCAATAATTTATTATTAATTACATTATTCAATACTCATCTTATTACTGAAAAAATTATAAATATTTTTATATTTTGCAAAAGTAGAAGCAGTTCTTGAAATTAATTCAATTTATTGGCATTCGTAGGATTTAAGTATTATATTCGTGTTTAAGATAAAAAGTGTGGTGTGCTAGTCGGGTAGGTTAATTAAGATACTACTAATGTAGGGTTTGTGATTATTCAATTCATTAGAAATTAACGATCCAAATATATAATCTATTAAGATATTATCGAGCTGATGTTAATCAAAATTTTGATTACAAATCTAATGTGTTTAATATATATGTTAGGCAGATTTTAATTATGTATTAATTAAGTTAAAATTTCTAAAGTCTTAACAAAATGTCCACTTGCATATATGATATTAATTAACATTAGCAAATTATAATTATTAGACTTTACAAAAATAGAGCTCAATTAATTAAGTCTATCAAACTAAAAGGGTGTTATAGGCAAGATCACAGACTTTTAAAGTATGTACCTTAAAATATTTGAAAGCTTATATACAGGCACCAAAGTAAAAGAACTTTAATTATTGTCACTCGTTACTATTAAAAGATAATTACCTAAAAACCTCCTAATCAAAGCACCGTTGTAATGTTGAATAATTATTGTTACAGCTCCAAACTGATGAAAAATTTAAAGAGCTATAAATAGATATGCACAAACTGCAAGATTAGGGTCCCTCACATTTTATTTTTAACATTAAGGTCCCTAAACTAAAAAAATTGTGCCACTTGGTTCTTTGGTCAACTTTCCCGCCAATTTTTGCTAAAAAAAGGACCCACATCAAGATCGCCCGCCATTTAAATGGAGCAAAATTATCGTATATGCAAGGAAAAAAAAAAAATCTAAATAAGAGATCTTACAAATTACAACAAATAGAAATGTCATTTGTATGGGTGATGGTCACGTAGGTGCAGAGAATATTAGTGATTTGTAAGGTCTTTTATCTAGATATTTTATCTTCTATTTATTCCTTGTTTTAATGAAAAATTTGCCCTTTTTAAAAGGTGAGTATTGCTGACGTAAGTCCTTTGTCGACGAACAGTAGCTGCAAAGTTGACCAAAGAATCAAAGTAATACAAATTTATTAGTTTAGAAACCTTAAAGTAAAAAATGAAACATGAGGGACTAAAGTAAGAAAAAATAAAAATATTAGGGACCATTAGTGATATTTGCCCAAACCCATATTTACCTTGCACTTAAAAATTTATTTGCCTTTGACATTGTTGAAGCCACGTATTATTGACGCTACCATCGCTTGCATATATATCTCGTGCGTTTTTCAGTGGACGATTATACCCTCAACAATTAATAAAATGACAGGATATTACATGATACGCACTTTTAAGTGATAATTCGCCGATGAAATCAGAATGTATTGATTCAACATATTGTTGTGTTCAGCTCGAGACAACATTAAATTATGTTCCACTTGACGTACAACAAATGTTTGTCCTTGATTTAAATGAGTTGATACATGTTGCATGACACCTCCATGACAAGTTGCACTTGTGATATACTTCCATAGAGTTACATAAATAATATGACCCACTGTTTTTATTTAATTATCAGTTTGACCGTTGAAGAATTTTTATTGCAATTGATCTGTTAAAGTTAACTATTTTTATAATTCTGAGAACCCAATATTTATTTTGAATTCACTAGATCAAAATTATAGTTAAATATATATTTCTAATATATATATATATATATCTGTGTGCCTGTTTGTGTGTGTGAAATATAAAACATATATTTATGCAATAAAGATCTCGAAAGTAATTTTCAGGTAGCTCAAGTGAACAACGCTTTTTTCTCCCCCTTTCTTTTTCATATAGTGCTTTAATGGCGTTCCAAATTTTTTATAGACAGCTTGTGGTCAGAAAATTTTCTAAAATACCAACAAGTAGTTTATATATTCTAAAATGATAATTAATGGCTTTGGATGGTCTTTTTAGTTATAATCTACATTATTAATTGTCTTTTTAATCGTAATTGCATTCTTGTCCACATATAATGAAATATTGGAGAGTTACAATAAGTATTATTCCTGTGTTATGAGTCACAAAAAAGTTGTATGTTCCTTGTGTGCCAACTTGGGAGCCTAAACCTTAGATATCTAGCTAATTCATATTAATGAAACTAAAATATAGTCAAATCTTTGAACTCTAACATCTCTATAGTTGGTAATTTGGGGTATTTTCATTCAAGCTACAAATAAATTGAATTCAACTCAATTTTTCAGATTTATTTTTACCCTTTTTTTGAATTTGAAGTCAAGTTGGATAAATTGAATTTGAGTGCACCCACTTGCAAAATTTAAGATCGACCTCAAGTGGTTCGTACACAAAAAATATCTACACTTAACTTAATTTTTATATAGTTTTAAATAAGATAATATTAGTATATATTTATATATATAAAAGATTAATAAATTATTATGTGTATAAAAGATTAATAAATTTCAGCTCTTCATTAATTAACATGATATTTTATTATTTTTTAAATATAAATATTGAAATGTTAAACACAAAAAATCAAAATTCACTTAAGACAACTTGTCAGAATCACAAATCTTATCATCTTATCTTATTCCTTTAAAATACTCACAAAATTCATATAATTTATCATACAGTCACAAAAATCCCAACGTCCTCCGAGTAATAATACACATTTTCACGAATTTCAAATAAAATTAAAATCCATGCATACAACTCCATTACATCATTGAAAGATTTCTTAGTACTTGTATTGCGACACATCTAGGTACATATACGTATAACACTTTTATGAAAAAGAAATAAAAAAAAAAAAGAATATCCAGATATAAAACTTGCCCCATTCAATTACCTAATGATTTTTTATTAACAGTAAATCAAACGTCATCATATAAATAAAATACGATAAGTCAAAGAAAGTACGGCGAATACGGTACCGTACATTAGGAATAAAAAATACTGTTACTTGCACGTTTCTTGCATCATTTTTCTTGACTTTTGAAGTGATCGGAACAATAATTATTTTTTTATTTTTTTGTTGTTTTCAGTTCAGACACGGTTACTATAGTTTAAGGTGCAGATAAGGTATTAGAGGTCGTTTGGTAGTATTTTTTATTTTAATTTTAATTTTTGTGGTTTTTCATTTTTTTAATTTTGGTTCTTAAGTCATGGAGGTAAGGAACGACCACTCGTTCGGTGTATATTAATTGCTCTTAATTTTTATTTTTGTGCTCAACTAATTTTATATGAAAATAAAAATATATTTGAATTTGCAGTGTAGAAGTATTAATTAGACTTTAAGTGAAAATAATATTTAATATAATAATATTAATTTCGTTACTTTCTATGTCATATCTATCTTCTTCTTCTTCTTCTTCATTTTTTTTTTCACATTTAGAGTTCAACAAACAATTCAGAATAATTCACTGTAATATTGCTTCCTCTCCACCATTGGATTCATGTCTCTCTCTTTCCCTTTTTCTTTTCTTTTTTTTTTAAAAAAAAATTAAAATTCATAAAACTAACGATTGTAAGTCTATATCAATTGTCCCTTTGAAGGAACTTAATAAAATTTTCCTACGAGATTAAAATCTCTAATTAGAAAATTGGTTTTTTTTTTCCCCTTCTTCTTCTCTCGCTTTTTTTTTTTTTTTTTAACCTTTAGTTTTTTTCATAAAACAAGTGTTCGAGTATTAAGCCGTTGGCTACGATTAAAATATCCATGGGCCTCAAATGCTGATGTTGATTTCTTGTTTAACTTTCTCGTCGTCGTGTTTTTTTCTTTTCTTTTTTTTCCCCCTCTCTCCCTTCGTGCTGTATTATGATATTTATATTATGTAAGTGAAACGAACATATGAAGCAAAATTAAATGAAGAAATCGAATTAATTATTTGTCACAATCTTAATCAAATCTAAATTGATATCCACCATTAAAACGTCCGAAATCTAGAACAATCTAAACTGAAAGAAATACAAAACACATTTGCTTAAAATAATTTACAAAGTCTGACTTTCGGCCGTACCTGAAGTACGAAATTGTTATACGAAGAGTATTTTAGTTAATAATTCTCTCTATTTTTTTTTAATGAATTAAAAGGTTAGGTTGAGAGAATCTAATATGATTGTCCCAACTAAGGGAATCCAACCATCACGAATTTTTTTTTTTCGCCAAAGGTCACTGGACTAGGCACAATTGTGTTACCATAACCCTATCAACATACCAGTGAATAAAATTACATTTTTCATCGGACAAGCATTATGGATCAGCTATCGCTAGTTCAATATATATTTATAATATGTGGCAAACTCTATATCCTTAGTAACGTTTGAACTTAATTATTGAAGATAGAAGTGATGAAACTTCACCATTAGACCACCATGTTGATGACATCTGAATTGACAATTCATTTGGGAAAAAGAAGAAAAAAAGGTTCTCTTATTAGTAATTAGAACTGAATCACTTTCCATTGGGCCACAGATACCCAAAAGGCCCATATGTGGGCCTTCTTCTGAGAAGTGGAGTCCATATGCGGAAAGGCCTATTAGCCGTACACGTGACACAATCCCCACTATTGGTGGGCTGATTAAGAAGATCTTGTAAGTATTTTTGTCCATAACTTAAAGATTTTATGTAATTTTTTTTTCCTCAAAATTTATAATTTGCCAAATATTATTTAAAATAATTAATAATTACAAGTTATTATATAAAGAAAAATTATATGTATTCATATTTTCTAATTATTAACTCTTTTAAGTTCCATTTTCGTTCACAAGATTTTGGAACACATTTATGTTGGTCCTTGTACTTACCAATTTCACCCCCTCTAATAATAAGATTAATAATTAGCTGTTATGTGATTTTGATGGCCAAAGTTTTCATTTTTTACACATTGATACTTTAAAAATTATTACGTAATGTTTGTTCTCTATGTATATATATTCTCAGCTTGTGACGCAAAAGGATTTCATATTAGGGAATATTGAAAATTCACCATAATTTTATTTATTTTTACTTTGAGAGGGGATTGAAAATTAACCGTAATTACTCATTAAGGACTTAAAATTTAAATTCTAGTTTGATATTATAGATTTGATACTCTTAACTCAAAATCTATGGTCCATCCAAACACAACCCTAGAGTTATCTTGTAGTTGAAATATATGGATGTGACAGATAATTATCTTAAGTCTTAACCTCCTCTAATTTTTGGCCCAACTATGGTAATCTCCCTTGATATTTGGCAAGTTATTGAAGTTCCAATTATACATTTTTACTATTTTACTTTCTATTGGTCAGGTTTTTCTTTTTAAATTGATTTGAATACTAGGTCTACATATAATATAATGTTGTGTGATGACCCCAAGGAATCTATATGTCATTTATGATCATATAATTTATACGTTAATATATGAATTTACGGATGCATATATAAGTATATTACTAATTATTTCTATATAATTCGTTCAATATTTTTATTTTAAATTTAATATACATTGTTAATGTGTAGTTATAACAAGCAAAATTAAATTACTAATTTTAGGTAATATATTAATTATTGTTATTTAGTAATAATGAAATAAATTCCACAACAAATTGATGTTTTTTTTAATATATTACTAAAGTACTAATAAGTTGATATTATTATTTAGAAAAATTACATTGATATTAATCATAATAAATATTCAAACTGATTATTTACTTGAGGAATAATAAGTACTTTAGAACAACTGTATATATGTTTGGATCATGAATTTTGGGAGAAAAATGCTAATTTTTTTTTCTTTCTTTCTTTCTTTTCTTTTTCTTTTTTTGTTTTAAACTTCAGATGATATAACTTTGTGCTTTAATTCTTGTAACTTCAGTTTTTCCTTCTTTTTTTTTTCTTTACCCAATTTCTTGATCCAAACATAGTATTAAGATTACACAACAGACTCATCCAAACCATCCAGATTAACTCAATACAATCCAACAAGAGATTAGAACGAGAATATCGTCGAATTCATATCATATCAAATAGCAACATAAATGTACACATACAATGTCACGACATAGTCAATATGGCGACACTCTCTTGAACTAAAAACAAGCAATTATAAAAAGAAATTATTGAACCCCACATTATTCCATTCGACCCCCACAAACCTAACCAAATCCAAGACAAAATCAGACAAGGCTCGGCGTGGTATTGGGCGGGGTCGGCGCCGACGCCACACGCTTGCCGCGCTCAGATCGACTATTCTCCGCAAACTTAAGACTCTTCTGATGCATACCCTTCTGCTTCTCATTCTCGTTATACTCAGAAGAATAATAATGTTCTTCATCAGCACCTTTCGACGGCGGCAGAAACATACTTCCCCACTGCGGGAAATGAACGAAAGTCACCGGAAGTGTACACGCCACAATCATAATCCCCATATAAGTTATCCCAGTGGCGGTCGAGTATTTAGAGCTTGTGAAGAAGAGTAATTGTGTTAATCCAGAGCCGAAGTTCCCGCCCGCGCCGGTCATGCCGGAAATTACGCCCAAAGATCTTCTGGAAATAAAAGGGATTACGCCGAAAGTTGCTCCGCAGGCTGCTTGTGCTCCGATGGAGAAGATAATCATGTGGGTTATGGCGACGGGAAGGGAATTGGCTCGGCCGAGGAGAATACAGAAGACTCCTCCCATTGTTTGGAGAGTCCAGAGTGTCCATAGCCTGCCTCTCATGCCGAATAATCGGGCCGAGTAATCGGAGGCGAATCCGCCGAATGGACGAGCAAGAAGATTGGCCATTCCGAAGGTGGCGGCTATGATTCCGGCAGTGTGGAGTTTCAGGTCGAATCTGGAGAATAATTTGAGGTTGAAATCAGAATCGATACTTAATTTTGACTTGAAAACAATATGTGATTGGATTTACCTATCGTAGAAGTATTCGGCGATGACGTTGTCGGTTGATAATTCTACACCCATGGAGTAGCCATAGAGAAGGGCAAAAATCCAGGTTCTGTAGTTTGTGACAGCATACCATAACACCTGATATGTTGCAAGAAAAAACAAAATCAGCCCCAATTTATTTGTTAAACTGGGCAAAAGGGATCTCATATTAACCGCCGGATCAACTTACCGATTTGCCCTTATAACCTAAGTTTTATCCTCAAACATTTCATGATATGCGTGTTTATTCATGGTTCTAAACCTATTTAATACTAACTCGAAACACTACATAATTGGATTTTAACCGCTAAGATATTAATAACTGTAATGAACATAATAGTCAATAATTCAAATTTAATAGTTATAACAAAAGCATTAGTCAATGATTCAAAATTAATATAGTGAAAATATTTTGTCATTGTCTATACTAAGATGAAAACACCCGCAACGACCGTATGCCATAGTAATTAGTGGATTTGCTGTAACCCTTACTAAAATTACATATTATTGTGGCGGTAAAAGCGTAGCAAATGATTTCCCACCAGTATTATTTTATATTAGAATTAATTCTCAATCGCGATGATGGCTCAAATTTTGTATATTGTGTCATGTAGAATTTGAAATGGCAAGTTTACATCATCCACCCATGAGCATTCACCCTTCCGAGTCAACATAATTTACAAAAGAGAAATGAAAATGTGGAAATCAAAAGTAGCATCATACCTTGCTAAATTTATCCTTGGCAACATCGCCCTTCTTCTGCAGGGCACTAAGGTTTCCATCAGGCAAATCCTGTCCAAGCGTTAACACCAAAATCCCCATAATCACATGAAACCACCCCGGAATGAAGAACGCGATCCTCCACGCGGTGAACGGCGTCGCTCCAGCTTTCTTAATTATCTCATAAAGCACCGGCATCAGCAGCTGGGTGGCGCCGCCGCCCATATTCCCCCATCCGGCTGCCGTCCCATTCACAAGCCCAATAATCTTACTATTAAACATAGTGCTCATCCAGTACTGACACGAAACAAACGTCGCCAGCGAAAACCCAATCATGAAACGCACCGTCACATATCCTCCGGCCGACGACACAAACGACATACAAAACACCGTTGGCGCCGACAACATAATGAGAAACGCGCATCCATAGCGCGGGCCCAAGAGATCGCAGACGGCGCCCATTACCAGCCTGGAGAATATGCTGCCGGAAACAGAGGCGACCCCTGAGTTGCCAATGTCGCCTTTCTTGAGATTCAAATTGTCTCTAATGATAGGGACGAGTGGCGCGGCGGCGAATGTGGATATAAAACAGGTGAAAAATGAAATCCAGGATAGGTGAAAAGTTCTCATATGAGGATTGGCGAAGGAAAAGAGTTTGAATTTCTTGGCCTTGTGCTCTGAGTCCACCGGCAAATCGAATTTGGCGGTGGTGTCAGTCGGCACAAGTGGGGAAGGGACGGAAAATTGGAGAACGGGTTCACGGCCGGTGACGCCATGCATGGAGGAGCCAGGAGAGCCTTCGATATCTGACATTTTTTTTTAGTATACTGAAATTTGAATTAAGGGTTTTAAACTTTTAATTGATTATTTTCTTGGGAGTTTATATATATGATAATATGTTGATGTGGATATATATAGTACTGGGCATTGACAATGCAATGGGCCCGTGGAGACTCCGAATGGTTACAATTAGGCTTAATCAAGATTAGTTTAATCATTAATGAGAACTTAAGAAGAAAGATTAGTTTAATGAGAAAGAATCCAGTTTGCCGCATCTGATTATGAATAGTATTAGTCTGATCGTATATCCAAAGGATCATTGACTATCCAAAGGGACCCCTGAGAATCACAAAGTTCCGGGAGTTTTCCATTGACTTGGGTTCACTATAGTATAAGTTTATGCTGTACATGACAGCCACAATTTATGTAAATTTACTTTGCAATATTGAAGATGATATATACTATGTTGTTCATGTCGAAGAAGTTGAGAACGTTAGGATAGTTTATAATAGCGGGATAAGTTTTTCTTTGTTAATAGTTATTGATATATGATATATTGATTTGATTTATTAATCGCTTCTCTGAAAAAAGAGAAAAATTAAGAGATTCTTTTAAAACGCGAATCATATTCAACCAAATCATTTGTTAGTATTGATACTTCCACTACCCCGTCTCAATAACGAGCCATGGTATGAAAGATAATACGGATAATTACCTTTACATCTATGAGATTTGACATAATTATCAAAACACTTCTGGAATTTGGATAATTATTATTACACTCCCTGAAGTTTGAATAATTATCATTATACCTCTTGAAAATTTCAAAACATCATAAGTAGGCTCCCTGGACAAGGGGATGTAATTTTAATTATTTTAACCTCCGGGAGTCTAATTGTAATTGTATATGAGTTGAATTAATAGATAGGTGGTGTAATGGTAATATCCATCTAAAACCTCAAGGATGTAGAGGTAATTATCCCAAGATAACAAGACTCGTCGATAGCTTATGTTTTTTTGCATTCGATGTTAAGGGTATCAATGGTAATAAATTATATTTTAAACTAAATTATCCTGTCTAGCTTAGCTAGCTATATATTTAGTAAAAACTAATCACTTAATCAGAACAGTATATAGAATTTCAGAATCTATTCATGTAGACTGCAAATTGTGCTTGAAAAATTGTAGGAAATAATCATAAAACATAATAATCAACTTGATAGACGAATTGATACCCGTTCAAAGGAGAATAAATATAATATATGTGTGTGTATATATATATGATTCTAGCTTTAAAAGACATTGAAGGGTTTGTGAGAGTTTAACAATGATCTTCCACCAGCTTCAAATTATTAATTTAAAACTGATTTTTGACATAAATTTTCAATATATATCCACTTGCAAGTCTGAATCCAGGAAATAATTTGAATTTGCCATGGCGACATTTCTCCATTCTCGTTGGAAATAATTAGAGACATAATTAAACAATAATAATCAGGTGTACTTGATGATTATAAATTGTTTAATTAAGATGGTTTTGACTTTCTGATTGCCACGTAATTGGATAATTGTAAGGACAAGTACTAACATCAAGTTGATTATCTTAACCTTTCAGAAGCCGTGAGAGTTTTCGGTAAATTAATTTAATTGATTTATATATGTAGATAAAACATGGCTGCTTATTGACTTATAATCGTTAAAAGAAATTAGCATACATAGCTGGACGAGGATAAGAACATTGTGGATGATCATATAAATAATTTTTTTAAACAAATAAGATTTTTTTAAATAAACAATACTTTTCAAATAAATAGATAAATTTTAAATACATAAATAATATTTAAATAAATAAATATTTTTTTACATGGATAAATAATTTTAAATAAATGCATATCTTATAAATAAATATTTGTTAAATAAATAATATTTTAAATAAATTTGAATGAATAATTTGCAAGTAAATAAGTATTTTTAATAAATTTGATCAAAAGCTTTGTAAAAATTCTAGGCTTGTCTAATTTCACGAAGGGTAATTTTGTAATTAATAAATTATAATATATTCTCAATCTGTTGGGAATAGCTAATACCATGTGGGTGAAAAAGAATGACTAATCTTATGCTTTTGAGAATAAACAGTCCTACGGGATTAAGAATTTCATTCTATAAGTCATACCAATCAAGTATCTTGGAATGAACTTAGGAATGTCCATTCCATTCATGCCTCATTCTTGCATACCGGTTACACCATAAGAGATTCTTTTGAAACACGAATCATATTCAACCAAATCATTTGTTAGTATTGATGCTTCCACTAATTAATCCCGTCTCAATAACTAGCCATTGTATGAAAGATAATGGGGATAATTACCTCTACACCTCCGAGATTAGACATAATTATCAAAACACTCCTGGAATTAATTTCGATAATTATCATTACACTCTTTGAGGTTTGAATAATTATCATTACACCTCTTGAAAATTTTGAAAAATTACATGTGGACTCTCTGAACAAGGGGGTGTAATTGTAATTATGTTTAACTTCAAGGGGTCTAATTGTAATTGTATATGAGTTGAATTAATATGTAGGGCATATATATAATGGTGATATTTATCTAAAACCTCAGAGGATGTAGGGGTAATTATACCAAGATAACAAGACTTATCGATAGCTTATGTTTTTTGCATTCGATGTTAAGGGTGTCGATGGCAAAAAATTAAATTTTAAACTAAATTAGCCAATCTAGCTACATATTTAGTAAAAACTAATCACTTAGTCAAAACAGTATATAGAATTTCAGAATCTATTCCTTTAGACTGCAGATTGTGCTTGAAAAATTGTAGGAAATAATCATGAACACATAATAATCAACTTGATAGACGAATTGATACCCGTTCAAAAGAGAATAAATGTAATATATATATATATATAGGATTCTAGCTTTAAAAGACATTGAAGGGTTTGTGAGAGTTTAACAATGATCTTCTACCAGCTTCAAATTATTAATTTAAAACTGGTTTTTGACATAAATTTTCAATATATATCCACTTGCAAGTCTGAATCCAGGAAATAATTTGAATTTGCCATGGCGACATTTCTCCATTCTCGTTGGAAATAATTAGAGACATAATTAAACAATAATAATCAGGTGTACTTGCTGATTATAAAATTGTTTAATTAAGATGGTTTTGACTTTCTGATTGCCACGCAATTGGATAATTGTAAGGACAAGTACTAACATCAAGTTGACTATCTTAACCTTTCAGAAGTCGTGAGAGTTTTCAGCAAATTAATTTAATTGATTTATGTATTTAGATAAAATATGACTTGCATTATAAGTCTTTCCCATGATCATATAACTTAGCTGGATGAGGATAAGAACATTTTGTGGATGATCATATAAATAGAATTATTTTTTTCTTTTTTCTATAGAATTACTAGTTGATAATCCCAAACTTAGAGCGTAACATAAGGGAGACTAGTTCAACCATGTTAAGATATATTGTAGATGTAATTATTGATGATTTATTGGTATAAATATTGAAGTTGAGAAAGGTATGTGATGAAAATATCAGTATTGTCCTTGAGAATAAGCTAAATATTCGAACATCCAGCGATCTGCTAATTTTTATTTGAATAGGTTCAATTCGACCTAATCATTCAGTTCAACAATTCAATTAATCTTGATCCCTCAAACTTTGAAGTTATAGGGGGTCTAAATAACGATACTATCTTCAAACTCAGTCACTTACATATATTACTTCAATTTGATTCTAACATAATCTACACTTTTGAGTTTAGATTGATCCAATTAGCCAATCTAACCTTATACATTTGAGTTGAGTGTTGCCAAGAATCACTCTTGAAACTCAAAATCAGCCCTCCTCCTAACTATCCTACGTCGTTAATATATACATGTGTTAATTAAAGAAAATTAAAAGAAGAAAAAAAATCAACAAAATGAAAGGAATTAATTTGTTCCATTTTGTTATAATATATATATATATATTATGCTATTTTTGTTAAAAAAAAATCTAATATATTTCAAGTCACTTCAAGCGAAGAGAAATAACTATTAAAATTATTCAACAAATCTTACAATAAGAACAAATGTATTTGATTATTTACAAGAAGTAAGACTTATAAGTTGCATAATTATTTTAAATCCTCTTCACGAATCACAATAATTGTTAAATACAAAAAAAAAAAAAAAAAAAAAA
>JACFYI010002230.1:1979444-2013161 GCA_014898755.1 Handroanthus guayacan
TTAATGCCCTTTTTTCTTTTTGCCTTTTTTTTTTTTTTGAGATGGGTTACTAGATTAATGTCCTATTACCACATAATACTTTGACTTCATCCGTAGGGCCCAGCAACTTTTGAAATTAATTTGCAAGCCTTGACTTTGCCCGTTGCAACTTGCAACGTACTTCGATTGTACATGAACCGTACAATACTTCCTTTGGAAAATAATACTTAATGTAGTGGCTAAGTGTCACTCATCCTCAGAGATTATTAATTTTATAATCACAAAGTGTAATAATCTATTTATTAAAACTTAGGGATATGTGTATATTGCCAAAAAAAACCACGAATTCATTGGAATTCTTACTCACAAAATACTATTTTACAAATGCTTTCGGGGGCTTAATAGATAATCATCATTTGCAGTCAATGTATAATTGTTTCTCATTTAAAACTTTGGGTTATCGGATTTGGACGTATGGGAAATGATTTACTTTTTTTTTCCCCTTTTTCGGTACGTAATGGAATTTATTGGCCCTTCAAAATAGAAGGTTGTTTTGTATCCCTTCATAATTTAAATGAATTCCACACGCTTCGCGGTACATGTTTTTTTAGGACATTCTTATAAAACTTAAAGAAGTCTGTATAATATTAAGATTAATTAGACCCTCAAAGTAAATAGCAAATTAGATTAACATGAAGTGTACTTGCATTATTTCTAAATTTTCCAAAAATCTCATTATAATGCTCTATACATTCTTTCAAGTATTTTGTCAATGAACTAACAACAAGAACGTTATCATAATTTCCTAAGCTACTGGAAGTGTTTTAACAGTTAGGCCAAATTTATGAAGCATTGAAATAATTATTCCTTTAGATTCAAATTTTCAAAATAGTTGTCTTGTATTCTTGATATATTGTTTGATAGTTCGCAATTGAAATTTATACATAATGAATCTACTACAAAAATTTTACGGGAAAAAAAAACACTAGAAAATGAATGTCCTTTGCTGCAAAATGAAAAGGTAAAACTCATAATATATATATATATATATAACTTATAAAATATTTCTACCCTTGGTAATTGAAGTTTTTAAAACACCAAAGAAGGTCCACATAGCAGCCTAAGGAAACTACTTAATGCTAAAATTATTTTAGCAAATTTCAGCTAAATTTCTACTGCTGCTCAAATTAATACACCCATAAAACACATACAAAGAACAATACACAGTTTGTGATCGAGAAGATCACCTGCTGCCATTTTACCTTCTTGGAACTGGTTTATAAAGCACAACAGTAACAAATTTTGAACGAAAACGATGAGTGACCCCAAGTGCCACCACGGATCGAGGAGGTTCCCTGTTCTCTATGTAAAGATGATTTAGAGTAACGTTCTGTGGAGATGGAAGGGAAGCACAAGGGTCACCATTCGTCGGGTGGTTTAACAAAGTATGTTGCAGGTGGGGCGGCAGCGTCGGTGGTTCTCGCCCTTCGTCTTCATTTCCGGGGTAGACATTGTTGTAACTTGCTTCAGGTGAGTTTGGAACGTCAAATCCAACAACAGTCACTTGATCCTGCAAAGAAAGTAATCGTTTAAGAAGAGTTTGGCAAGAGATGAACAATGGATCAGCAAAGGTTGTCGACTTACTTGGTCTTCACCACAGTGGTGGCTCATTGTAGCCTAGGAAAATCGAGGAGCCTGAAAGTATCATTAAGATCTATTAGCGTTTCTGCAAACTTTCGATGCTGTGACAGTAATAATGTTAACTTATGATAAACAAATATATTAGGATATCCCAACAGAGTAAGAGCCATCCATCAAGCATCAATTTGAGCATTTGACATACTAATTTTTCACCAACTAGGAATGTTTTAAAGATCGAATTGATCGCTAACTTGGTCACCGGTTTGACCAGTTCCAATAATCCAGTTGACCCACACAAACCTGAAGCACAATTTTCAAATATAATCAGATGATGTGATGTCACAATCATATTATATTCGGCAAAGGAACATCTTTGTTCAACAAATCTTGAAAATTCAATCTCTAGTTATCAGATGGACTTCTGCTTCAGCATAGTTAAAGTGCTTGGGCCAACCTTAGCAAGCGCCCTTCCCAAGTGCAAAAGAGATTGCCAACTTAGGCCATGAGCCTTCATGATCACCTATTGACCACGAATTGAGATATAATAATTGAAGCATATGCTTCTTGCCGACTTAGTGCTCCAAAGTTTGCAAATACAATGAATTGGAAAATATTAGAATAAGGAAAAACTGACTTAAAACTGCAGGTAAAGTAACATGCTTCATTACAGAATTCACTTAGATATTGCATTGTAAAATTTCAAGTACCAAACCACATCGTCAAAATCACATAATTTAAAATTGGAAATAGTCCATTAGAAAAACGAAAAACATTACTCTCAGATATTGTAAACACAACAATGTGTTCTCTGAGATTATGGCATCACACTAAGATGATCTCTTCAAAAACCTCCACAACAACAGTTCCTGAGTTTTAATGCATTGTAATCTAGATTTTACAGATCCCTATCAAAGAATTGAAACAGACTTCTGTTTGTGTTTGCAGATTATTTTAGGTCTTAGAAATATATGTTATTTATATGAATCATGTTATATGGTATTCAACTATAGGAATCCGGCTATTTTCTGTGCTTCTCTTTCCTGATACAACATTGGATGCTGACTAGTTCTCACATCACTCAGCAACCACATTTGCTTTGCACTAAGTGTCGAATTTATTTTAGAAATGTAGTCACTTGCTCTGTTTACAATAAATAACCTCCTGAGAGCAGAGATCTCCACAGGCCAACATTATTAAATACTAGTCTACTAGACGAGATAACAAAATATGATATGCTGTTTCAAGTAAACAGCTCAATCTTCTTATAAAAGTTCATTAAAAATCTTTGAATAAGTCGCATAGTGTGAATGGGCTTGCACCTACAAAATGGAATAATAAAATATATGGGATTCATAAAGATATAGCACTATGTCGTTTCTATTACTTAATCGCCAAGGATATCAATTTATCAATTTAGATTTTATAATTTTCAGTATCCCAACTAAGAACAGAGTGCTCATTTACAAAATCAGCAAGAATGATTTATCGTACTTCCTAATATTTAAATTTTGTGTGAAACCATCACATAATAAATGTATAACTTTTATGACAAATATTTATTGAAAACTGAAAATAGAAGGAAAAATCCTTTGTGAGACAGAGGAAGCATTGATTTCTAGGTCAATAGTCAATATTTTTTGCATGGTCTAGCACACTTGATCTCTTCTAGCTCTTCAGCCATCACCTTCTATTCTTCAATAATAAACTAAAATTTTAGTCCTTGAATAGATGAAAAAGAGCTTTTGTTTTCTGTTGTACACCCACGCAACTAAAATGCAGGTAAATTTTTCCAATTCGTTAAGAACACGACAGGAAATCTTCGTGAAACTTTCACAATGACATGCACGTAAGATTTAAACATGAGTTAACTGTGTCTTCACTAACTATGGTCCACACGATGACGTAATAATGTAGTAACCGACAATGCCACCATCACGAACCATTACGTATATTCGCGATAGTATTCAAAGCATCAACAACAAAAATCTGAAAAATATTTTGAAACGCATTTCTCTTTGGTTGGATCGTTACGTCAGTGATATTAGGTGTCAACCGCAATTTACACCTCCATGCAAAGCACCACGTGTCCGCAACCCTACGTCAGAATTTTTTCCACATAACACAACTACTTGACACATTACCATTGAGTTAATGACATTAACTAAGACGAAGCTAAACCAACAAATGGTAAAGGAATATGCCATTATCATGAAAATAGCACCTTCTTGATCAAATGGTTCTAACATTAGAAATATGAACCAAAAACTAGGAACTAAATCTTGCTAACAATAAAAGCAACGGCCCGTTAAGGTCCATAATCTATAACATTAATTTAACAGGAAAATAAATACCCAATTGAAAAGGCATTAATCACATGGTTCAAATTTTTCACACCTGTCATTATAGGTAACATTAATTTAACTATCTTCTCTGGTTACAGCAGAAAAAATTATGAGGAAAAGATTTTAAGTTTCAGGTAACCACATGCAACCTAACAAATAAAAAGTTAATTTACTCAAAAATTTCAAGCTGAAAAGTTCCCTAATATAAATGTCATTTATAGACTAATAATTACATTATAGATACAATAAACATACCTGATTGAAGGTTTAAGGGAATTCTACCCTTCAATTCTTTGCACAGTGCCAAAAGAACTCAAAGCTTTGAATAAAATTCCAGAGACCCAAAAATTCATCTGCAAAAAATTCCATGCAATTAAAAGAACACAAAATAAAATTCCATTGCATACCTTGAAAAATGAGAGACGACCAGTAAGCCCAATAGCCCGCAAATCAAGAAATTCAAGAAATAAACAAAATAAAAAAGAACAAATTTAGAATCCAATTCAGTCCCAAGCTTTATTATAAACACAAAAAACAAAAATAAGAAAAAAAGCAAACAAAACCCATCAAGAATTTAAAAAAGACAAACAAACAAACGAAATTTAGTCGAATTCTTACCTGAAGAACCGTAGAGCTAAAAGAGTTGCAGCAGAAAAAGAAGAAGGCTAATAAATCATCAGATTACAAAGGGAGAGAAAGAGAAAGGAAAACAAAATAACATTTTTAATATTTTTAATATATATATTTATGAAAGAAGGAAAGAGAAGCTGATTACCTAGCAGAATCCGCCAATAGATTCTTAAAGAATCACATGTATGCGACTGTGAGATTTATTTTTGTCGAGGGAGGAAGGAATTTGTAAGGAACACTCTGTGGAAAGAGGATTGGGCATAATTTATCAGTAAATTTGGGCTTTTAGAAAATAAAAGCCCAAACTTAGAAATTTGGGCCGTAACCCTTCCATGGGCCACAGCTTTCTGATTTTTAGTTTATTTAACTTGATAAAATGATGGTCCAGAATAAATTGTGATTGTGAAATCAAATGATTCGATCCAGTTGAATCCTTGATCCAATAATTTCTAATTATTGTGTGGTTCATGAATTCTGAAAAATGTATATTGAAAATAATATTTAATCGAATAGTGTTACACATGTTAATGTAGTAGCATTTAATATTATTATTTTAAATTATTATGAATTACTTTAATTATACCACATCAGTCAATTATATCAAAACAAATTTATCATGGGGGTCCATCATTTTGAAAGAATAAAAAATAAAATATTATTTAGGTAGTGAATCGAATTATTTGATAAAAAAAAGACCCTAACTAGAATAACCATCATTTTTAACATAAGAAAAGGACAAAAATGTCCACCATGAAAAGAATAAATTAAAAGCAATTAATTGTGCCTTAAAGTTCATTTTTACTACTTTTGCTCATGCCGCCTTTAGCTTTCAACATCAAAATCTCAAAAAAGAATGCAAATATAGCCCAAAAGAGTAGTGACAATAGGTCCATGAAAAGTTGGATTTTCCTTTAACGATTTTCCTGTAGGTTCTGAATTCGATTTTTTATTCCAATTCGCACCTTATCTTCTATCACATTGAATGAATGTTTGACATCTATAATTTTATAATTATATAAAAAGAAAAAATTAATATACTTAATAAGTATTTAATAAAAAAATAAAACATTATTTTAAATAAAGATTCCTACCTAGGTTTGAAATTGGACCCTGTCCAGTGCAACTAACACAATAACAAAGTGTGGGACAACCTCTTCTTTACCTTAGATTTTCCTCTGATACCCACTTTAATTATGACACATGCACAACTTACCTTTCTATCGCATGCATGCAATCTTTTTTAATAAAACACTAAAAAAATAAATAAATAAATCACATTATCTCGGCGCCAAATGGATTAAGTTAAGCAATTAATTAATTAGAACACAAAGTGGACATATTAATCTTAATCAAAGGAACGTCTTTTCATGTCGGAAGTGTATTAAAACTTAATTAATTAAAATCCCAAATGGATTGTAATTGTAGAACTTCAATAATTATGCTAATCCAATCCATTACCAAAAACACTACATACGAGGAGTATTAATTAACAATAAAATAAGCCCATCATTTTTATTTTTATTTTTCGAGGTCATGAGCAGGGTGTCAGTCCAAAATCGTACCGTTTCCTTATTAAAATTAGGTGCCAATGTTTCCTGACAATTATTTTAATTTATTTATAATTTTCATGCCATTAGTCGTAATTTTTTTGTTATCTAATAATTAATGGAGATGCAGTTGATAATTGTGATAAAAATAAATGTTTTTTTTCCTACTATTAATCAATCTATGTGCTTATTTTTCATAATATAATGATGTCTAATTTAATTAATTAATACAAACTGCATGTCAAATCCACAAGAAAAGTAATAAACAAGTGTTGGTTAACTTTTTTTCTTTTCTTTTTTTTTTTTTCTGTACCAGCCTAATTATAAAGCATATTATTTTTACCACTATGCTATAAGTTCTACGCCGTAAAGTTAGACTCGAATTCTGAAGATAAGATGCAATTAATTTTGTAATCATTTCACATTCCTGTGTAAATCAAATGAAAGGTGGACATATGAAAAGAAATCAGATTGATCTTACTTATTTGACCTTTTTATTAGATACAGAAGAAATTAATAGTAATAATAATAATAATAATCTAATTTATTGTCACACTCTATACTGTTACAATAAAGAATTTACGATGATAAAAAAATTTGTCTTATACTGAAAGAACTCTTCTTAAACAGTTTGTGCATATATCAAAATTATGAATGGACTTAAAACAGTTGATATAATTAAGATCTCCTTTCTCATTTTATGTGTGGGCTGCTTATTAGTTAAAATTTTGGCTATGTGGTATATGCTTATTAGTTAAAATTTTGGCTATGTTTGATTTTATTTTTATATTTTTATATTTTACTCAATGTCTTATACTCGTTTTTTATTTTGTGGTTATTGAACATAATAATCAAAATGATAAATTTATGGGCTCCAATATTTTTCAATGTTCCAAGATATTAGGATTTATCCTTAATTATTACTTAAAAAGTTAGTGACTTTTTTTTTTAATTAAATTTAAGCGAGCGGGAACTTGGCTCTATACTCCAAAAAAATAAGTGCATTAAATTTGGAATTAATTTGTTGTTATACATAATAAACAAAATTTTAGGCATTAAAATGCATAAAACCAACATATTGTTAAAATCTTAAATGGTAAGCCTAAAGTTTACCCCAAAAAAATAAATAAATAAAAATAAAAACCATAGAGCCATAAGTTTTGGAAGGTAAAAATTTTAAATGCTCCCATGAATAATGAATATATAGGTCCCATATGCCTGTGCTCTTATTCTTTAGGCCAAACACAAAGAAATAAAAAATGAAAGAAACAAGGAAGAAACTTAATCAAAAGTCACATCAAATTGGGAGATCAATACACTTTCTATACCATCTTTCTGTCAGAAAATGATGAACTGAAACTGCACCTTCCATGCACAGTAAATGTTCATTGCTTTTGTTCATTAGGCTTTTTAATTTCCTTTTCTTTTTCCTGACTTTTCTTCTTTATTCTTTCTTTCTTCTTTATTAACAATGAAACATCACTATTTTCTTTTCTTTTCTTTTCTTTTTTTTTTCTTTTGATAAACATTAATGCATTTTTCACTCAACTCATATTACATGGTTAGGAAACATCCACACTTGAGTACGGTTGATTCCGTTATGGTTGCAATTATGGATCAGGATAATCTTTCAAGTCACACAAATTCTAAAATGAGATATAAAATTAAGGTTATTGAAGTATATGATGAAATCCCTCAAAAAATCAAATCCTTAAAAGGTTAAGAAAAAAATAGGGATAATTACCTCAACACCCCCTGAGGTTTGGAATAATTACTATTACACCCCTAAGGTTTGGTTAATTACCATTACACCCCTGAGATTTGGATAGTTACCATTACACCCTCTAAAACTATTAAACATTACAAGTAGACCCCCTAGATAAGGGGGCGTAATTGTAATATATGCATAAGTTAAGGGAGTGTAATTGTAATACACGCATACGTTCAGGAGATGTGATTGTAACTATGCATTAACTACACTATACAATAGGGGTGTAATGGTAATTAACCAAACTTCAGGGGGTGTAATGGTAATTATACCAAATCTCAAGAGGTGTAGAGGTAATTATCCCAAAAAATAACATAATATATATAGGATGAATTAAATAGAGAAAACTAAAGATATTGATGTGACTGGGGCCACACTAAAATACTTAAATATTGTTGATTTTGGTTAAGTTGATTGGGAATGATTGAGTCTGACTTATAATATTGGATCACATCGTTAATTGATATAGTTATGATTAATTATGACTGTTTTTAGTATAACTACATAATTTGAGTGGAATAGTCATATTACGTTTGAATGTTGATCATGATTTATTAAAATGAGAGACTCTAATATATATTCATTTTAGGAAAATTTCTTCATATCGATGCATGAAATATCATATCTATTCATCTACATATGAATGAATACGTTAATCGACAGCAAATATAACTCCAACCTTCACCATTTTTACAGCTAAACTAACACATACATCAAATACCATCCAAGGAATTCCGAAAGTTATGCACAATATTTTCCTCCATGCACGTTTTATGTTACTTATTCCAAAGCTAGGCTTAGTTTACAGTTCAAAACAAACCAGGCAAGGGTCATGGGAGAAAAAAAGGCCTCTACCAAACATCCAAATTTGGCATATCAATAATGGGAAAACTTGGGACCTCCCAGCCCTATTCCACATTTTTCACGAGCTCGTGACATGTTTTATCATGCCAAGACCAATAAATTTTTGGATGTGAAAATTGTCTCAAAAAATCTATCTTTTTGCGACTTAAAGTCAAGATATGAACAACATGTTCGAATGAAATATACCTAATGGTTGCAAGTGAATATTTTAATCAAAACTTATAAGTTACATTACTTAATCCATGTTGGATTATTACCCAAAAAAAAAAGAAAAAAAGAAAAAAAAATTGTTAAAGTAATTTACGTTGTGCTGCTCTTGCAAAATTCTACCGAAGGGTGTTTGCAAGAATTGAATTTCTTTTTTTGAAGAAATGAAAAGTTATAGAGAAAATTTTAGTAAAAGTTGAAAGTATTTAGGAAAAAAAAAAAAAAGTTAAAATTACTAAAGAGTTAGAGGAGTCATTGAGTGTGTGCTGCTTTTAACTTTTAATTCTTTCTACTTAATTTTAAAGAAACAAAAGCAAAAACAATATTTTCAAACACTATAAAATAATTTAATCAAAACTAAAAGTTAAATAGTATTTTTCAAAAATTGTTGCAAACATCGGACTAGGTTAGGGCGTGACATGTTTGGTTATTGATTTTAATCTAAAATAAATAAGAAAACTAATAGAAATGGGCATGATAGGCCATCATGTGACTTGCATGGGTATGGGCCAATATTTTGAAGCTGCCTTAGGCAACCCAACGGCAAGGACCCGTGCATTCTCATGTGAACCATAAAAATATATCTTCTTCTCCTCCCTTTGCCAAACTCCCACTTCTCATTACAAAATTATTTACTTTTTGCAACCAAAAGATTAACAGTCATAGTATAAACAGTAGTCAATAATCCAAAATTAATAGTCGTGATGAATATAGTAACCAATAATCTAAAAACAGTGGTGGAAACGTCATTTATCGTAGCTACACTGAGGTGAAAAACATCCATGCACCACGACTATATGCCATGATGGATATTTTTTACTATCATCACAGAAACCATTGATCGTTGCCATGGTGAAGCCATAGCAAATGACTTTCTGTCACTATTTTTTCCTATTAATATTGATTTTTAGCTGTGGTAATTACTCAAATTTTTGTAGTATTTATGGCCGTTGATCACCGCCTAATTAAGAATTATTACAAGAAAAAAAGAAATTCTTGTGTAGTTCATTTTATACCAAAAAAGAAAAAAAAGAAAAAAGCATATGTCATTAAATATATTTGAATTTTATATTGTAATTTGTAGCTCATTTATTTTTTCAGAGCTAAAAAAAAGCTTATTTATTTTTTCCATCTCTCATAAAAGACGTGTGAAGAAACAAAATAGTGCATTTGGACAAGACAACGTTAAAAAAAAAAAAAAATATCTCGCATGTATGTGTAAAGTACACGTCGATGTATTAAACATTTAATAAAGACATCAATATATATACATATATATATATGTACATCTCAAAACATTTAATAAAAATAGACTGTTTTTACCACATAATAACTGATATAATGAGAATAATTTCTGAATTGTCATCACATACAGGCAGCTGGGTGACCACCCATTCTTGCATACATCCAACCCCATACTGACTAGCTTCCCTTAAATGGGAAAAAAGGAAAAAAAAAAAAAAAAAAAAAAAAAAAAAAAAAAAACAAAGACAAAAACAAAAGGAAAAGAAAGAAAGAACAGAAAAGAAAAGAAAAGAAAAAAGGAACAAAAAATTGATGCATTTGGCACATCATTGAATTGTGTCAAAACTTAAATTGGGGATTAAGAAAATGACATTCACATAAGACTTAATTAATTAGAATCAATAATTTGCCCCCGGACACGCATGTTATCCAAACTCCAATATTCACTACTGTCTCATCAAATTTAATGCCATATTTAATTAATCAGGGCCATCACAAATTAAAGATGATTACTGATGAGATTAATTAATGCGACGCATTTTGTCTTATTCAGGACTCAAAAGTTGAGTTAATTAATGCACGATTAAGAATTAACTTAATTTCTAATCTTTATCTCATTATTTATTTTTTTATATCAATAATGTGTATACGAAGCATTATGTAAATCGTTAATATTACAGTTCTCTTTTACTGTCCAACAAACAAGAAAAATCTCAAAAGTATATTTTGCCAGAATAAATCCTTTTTTTTTTTTTTTTTATTAATTCATGGTGTTCATTTGCCTCAGGTTGTATGGATATTATTAGATTTTATGTGAGAGGACAAGATACGCAATCCAATATGAATAATCAATTCGTATATCACGTACTTTCTGCACCGGCATAAATTATACAAGTGTAAGCATTTCAGTTCTTCTAAGTACATATTGAGAAATATAAATACATGAATTTATACCCACGCAACCCCCACTCCAATTGCATTTCACTTCTAGTGTTAAATGATCCAAAAAATAAAAAAATAATAAAAAAAAATAAATAAGAAAATATATTATTTTAAGATAAATCTTCCTTTCGGATGGTCCTCTTCCTTGGCCCATAACGATATCATTAAATGCCTTTCAAATCAAAGAGAAACGCATTCTAATACGAATAATCAACTCACGATTACATGTTGTCATTCACTATCCAATTGACCCGCTATAATATACAAGTGCAAACACTTAAACTCTTCTACACATAAATTGAGAAACACAACAACATGCATTCCAACACATATTCTCAAACTTTTGCATGTGGTTTTTCTTTTCTTTTCTTTTTTTTTTGCCCCTTTTTTTCCTTTTTCTTTACCACTTCATCAACATTATCCCCACTCCAAATTACATTTCTCTTTTAATGTCCACCAGACAAAAATAATCTTAAAAATATATTTTATCAAAATAAATTCTCTTCTTACGATGCTTTTCTTCCTCGGTCCGTAAAGATATTGTTAGATTCTGTGTGAATCAAAATAAAAAACGCAATCTAATACATACAACTAATTATACATCACACGTTATCTTCCACTACTGATCATTCGCCTATTAAAATATACAAGTGTAAGCATTTGAGTTCTTCTAAGTACATATTGAGAAACACAAAAACATGCGCTCGTACCCATTCTATCATTTTCAAACTTTAGTATTTTTTGATATTTTCCTCTTTCTTCTTCAACCCACTCCACAACCCCAACTCCCATCCCCACCCCCACCCCCACCCCCACAAAAAGATTTCAACTTCACACAGTGGCAAAGAATCGCCAGAAACAATTATTTGTTTAATAATTGATGGAAAAAAGGAAAAGTAAAGGGGGCGGGATACCCCACGACATGAATTGAGAATTCTGAACAGGCCACATCAGATTGTACGGAAATGGGTCCTCTGTTCAGGTGGAGTCTTTGTTGTGGAGAATCCAACCCACCTAATAATTATTAGAAAAATCCGCCCTTTCCGCTTCCACACTTTTTCTGTATTTTTTTTTACCCTTTCCATTTTTAGTGGATCACACCCCAAAGGTTATTTTCAGGTTCTTTAATTTTAGGAACAATTACCTAAATGTCACGTGAGTTTTGGTATAATTATCATTAAACTCTCATTGTTAATTCAACAAATAGATTATTATCATTACACTATCTAAAAATTTTGAAATATTACAAATAAAATCCTGAATAAGGGGATATAATTGTAGTTATACATCAGCTTGGGGGTTATTATAAATATGCATCAGCTAAACTATTTTTGGGAAGCGTGCTAATAATTATCCAAAGTTTAGAAATATTTTGGTAATTATGTCAAATTTTAGAGAGTGTACAAGTGATTATCCCTTAATTTTATGACCCAGCTAAATAATTAACAACACTACAAGAAGTTCCAATAATTACCACTGTTAAAAACTGATTTTATTAGAAAACTAACCGTGGCGGTAAAAAGTCATTTGAGAGAGAGAGAGAATGTTTATATTTTTTATTTTTATTTTCCTTTTTCGACCCAATTTTTATCTAAACAAAACTAAAATTCGGCAATTTAAATTTGCTCCCATTTAGTTTCCTTTGTATCCACTTATTAGTACTTGTACTCCCTTTCTTAATCCTTTGTATTTTTTACCACCAAGTCCTTATTTTTAAATGAAGGTCTCGTAATTAAGAGATTATGTGTTCTATTATCATCTGTTTGTAAAAATTTTTTAATTGTACAATAGTTTTGAAGGTTTTGGGTTAATATATATATTACTCGAATCCTTTTTTTTTTTTTTGGGTTTGGTTGGCTTTTTTGGTTTTTCGGGTGCTTGGAAGCAAAGAAAGCATAATGTAATTGATCCAATAGTAAGTTTTGTGACCATTCGCATCTGACTTAAGAGTACATGTTGCATTATAAGACACTTCACATTAAAAATAAATAAATAAATGAAGAAGAAGAAGAAAAATCATGAATTTGCATAAAAGAAGATTTCTTATATATCTCATTTAATAATTTTCGCTTTCAGCACGTCAACAAATCTAATATGGGGGAAAATGTATCGCTGATTCAGTTTTTAATATTTTATGTAGCATTAATTAACGCAGAAGATTCAAAAGATTCTTAGAAATTTAGTGTTACAATGACATTGAGTAGGTCATAAATTTTGTTGTTATTTATTATAATATTATATATATGTTGTCAGTTATTTAAAAATCAATTTGAATCAGCCACTTCAATCAAAATCTAATAGAGTGGTTGATTAATAGACTTTTCAAACTAGTTTGATCAATAAAATTATTCAACATGTGAACCAATGTAAATTGACCAACGTTGTTAAAAAATACAAAACAAATAAGGATATCATTTTCTTAGGATATCTTTTCCATAGTTCGCACCTAAAGTTAATTATTTTAATTAGTATTTGAATATTTATAAAGAAGCATATATCTTTGAAATAGCTATTTTCCATCCTTCTTTATTTTTATTTTCTCATATTATATTTATATTATCTCCAATAATATATATTATATTTGTATAAAATGAATTTATACTATTTGTTGAGTCAGTGATTAAATCGGTCGAACAGATGTAGCAGCATCTAATGTTAAAAGCGTAAATTTTTTCTCCAATCAAATTTTTAAAACATTGATTCTTTAAATTAGAAATATTTTCCAATAAAAATAGTTAAATATATATTTTAGGAAAACAGCAGGGGACTAGATATATTATGGAGGTGGATGACCGGTTAGAATCCGGAGTGGTGGATGACAGGCAAAGGCAAGTGACTGGTCGGCACTCCAGCGCAAACCTCGAGACCTAAATATTTTATTTTCAATTATTTATTTATTTTCTTTCTTATTATTCAAATTTTAGAAATAAATTTTAGTATAAAATAATTGAATTTTGATAATCAAAATATTAACAACTGTAATGATCAAAGTAGTATTCAACAACTCAAATTTAATGGCTGTAGTGGAGCAGTAGCCATTGGCCCAAAATTAACATAGTAAAAATATTTTGTCATTACTTATGCCGAGGTGAAAACTTTCACGATGCTTGTATGCCACAGTGGATTCCCCAATCATTACTAGCCTATGCATCATTTTCATGGTAAAGATGTAGCAAATGATTTCTACCATTACTGTTTTCTATTAATATCAACTTTCAACTGTGACAATAATTCAACGTTTTTATAGTGTTTCCTTTACTCAATTTTAATGAAAATATTACTGTTTCTTATTTTTCCCATTTAATAATATTCTCAAATCAGCTACATCTATTTTATCAAGTAGAGAGATCTATACTAAATACCAAAGCTTTTTTTTTTTAATTTTTAATTTTTATGAAACAATTAATAAAATTCTAATAAATTACATAATTTTTGTTTAATGCAGTTGAAGAACATGTAGAAAGTAATGAGAACTACGATAAATTACATGGAAATTTCTCTTCTTAATATTATTCGACTAGTATGCATGCCTTGAGAAAATTAAATTGAAATTCATAAAATATTACTTTTGGATTGCAGTATCATTTTCATCTTGTAAATCAGTGTTTTCACACATAAAACTGAATGGAAGACACACATAAAATATAAAAATAAACTAAAAATAAACCAAATTGAACTACAATTAAAGAAAAAGAATTTAGTGACAATACAAAAGCTTAATTAATTAGTTACACACATATATAATCAAGTAACAAAAACAATTGAATTTATGCACAACAGTAACTAAGATAAAAAGCAATAAAGAAACGCAGAATATTTATGCTTCTGTGCAAGTCTGAAGAGTTTTAAGGTTTCAAAGCCTAGTGCAGCAATTTGGTTTAAGTACATGGATTCGGATAAAGTTGAGACTAAGATATATGAAATAAATTACGTACTTAATTAATTAACAAAAATATTTATAACAATTGATCAAAAGCTTAGGGTTTCCCTAATAACTCGTAATTAACATCCAATAAACATGCTGTACAGAGAAATAATGTAAAAGTAATTAATAATAATTTTCCTTAATGAGTTGAACTGCAATGGAAAATTGTGCTCCCAGCAACAACAACTAATATTCCAATTTCGAATAAATGTCATTTTAGTAAAAAGAAAAAGCTATTGATCATAATATTAACTTGAGTTGAGTCATGAATTTTTTATTTGTTTATTTTTTGAGACGATTCATTACATATATTTCAACTATATTTGAATTAGTACGACGTACGGTAATTTTTAAATCAGTATTTAAACCTACTATTCAATAGAAAAATAACCTATTAATGATTCAAAAAAAAAAAAAAAAAATTCTAGCATTTAATACCAAATTATATATGTTACAGGTAATCAATACGACAACATAAGGATCTATCGTAAAGCTTAAACTACCATATAAGTCGCAAATAGTTAGCACAAAATTACAGCTTTGATTCCATAAAGTAAGTCAAATCTAATTACAATTCCACTGTAATTAACCACTTTTAGTCCATGCTCTTTTTACACTTGTCCTCATTAGAAACAACTTTACTAAAAATTTTATGCTAATAAAGTAGAATTTATTTTTGAAAAGAATTGGGAGCTCCTATTTCAAAAAATATAGTGGACGTTACTAGGTTAGGGTCTTTTTCTTGAAGACAAATATGTCAATCCATAGCTGATGCTAATCACTAAAAATTTGTGATCCCAGTTATGAAATTATTGTAGCCGAATTCAAGACAAAAATACTTTGCAAATAACCCTCAGCTACAAATTAGACCATAGTTGAACACGAAAATGGTTATGGATTAATAGTTGATAATTTTGTTATTTTAAAAAAATTACATTCAACTCGCTTACGTGAAGTCGGAATCGCTAGTAATCGTCGATTAGCCATACGGTGGTGAATTCGTTCCTGGGCTTTGTACACACCGCCCGTCACACTATGGGAGCTGCTATGAAAAATTTATAACTTAATTTTTTATTATTAGCTACCATATTCATATGGAAACAATTTTTTCATAATGAATATCTAATTTCTTGGTAGTGGGGCCTATCAAAACTCAAAGAAACGACTTAGGGAAGAAAAATCAAAAACTAATCCAAGGTTAACTAAATAGCTAATTAATTGAGTAAAAGTTAAAATGACTCATTAATTGGGTCAAAAACAAATTAAGATGATTAGTACCTTACCATTTTAATCCACTTTTTATTGATCATGCCATTGCGTGGTCCAAATGAAGTGATAATTTTTGGTCGGTCCACACCCTCTACCCGTATTGGACAATGATGATGATCATTCATGGTAATACATGTACTAGGCTGAGCCCTCCACCAGGACATATTCTAGGGTTAGGATTTTAAAAGGTTAGAATTTTATTTTTTAACTGCTGTTACGTAATTAGAAGAATCAGTCAAATAAAATTTTATTGCATTACAAGTACATTTAGATGCCTCTGCTATCCTTAAACCACCACATATATAGATATACTGCCATCTATACGCATATATGTACATATAATTATATATATATAACCAAGAAAACACCTTCCCCACAGTGTGAGTTCCCTAATCCAGTTCTCCCCCACCCCCAACCCCTCTTCTCTTTCTTCCTCAGACTCACATATTGTCTTAAAATTTTTCAGATCTTATACATAATATATACATACATATATGTATAGTATTTATTTCTTTCATATGTTTTCAATCTCTTTCAGAGATGCTGATTATTCTACCAGTCAATATCGTGTTAGTTCATTTTTTATCTTTTTTTTTTTTTTTTCACTTTTTTTCTCCATATTGTGGATGTTTGGCCGATCCACCATCTTAAAAAGATAAGGTCAATTGACGCTGGAATCTCATCGAATAAACTGTTAATCTTACAAGCAAGAAAATTCCGCCTCCTTTCTTGGTTTTCCCTGTTAATCTGTTTTATTTTTCTTTTTTTCTTTTTTCAAAAGATAAATAGGGTTCTTTATGTTTACTTTTGTTGTCTGAAAATGAGGTTCTAATTGAACAGAGAGATTGTTCATATTAAGCCATTTCTTTACATTTGACCCATTGGTAGTAGGCCACATTAGCAGCCCGCTGCCGCTTCTTGTCCCTTTCTTTTGCTTGATTCCGAAATCACCATATATAATTTTCCATAAATTTCAGTCTTTCTGTGTGTTCTATTTCAATTCTCTCACACACAAACACATCCTCAATTTCTGCAATTTTTCTCGAAGGTTTCAAGTTTTTTTTCTTCAAATCTTGCATATGTAGATCTATAGATACACGTACATATAGAAAGTCGTTGTTTTCTGGTGTAGCATCATCAAGATTCACAAGCAAAGGCTCGTTTGGTTGAGCTGAAATATATTAAATCTCATGCATCAAAAAGCCTTTAGATTATGAGAATCTTGATGATGCTGCATCGGCAATAAACGACTACAAAAGCAGGCTGTTCGTTTTAATTATCACATCATCAAACAAGGCAAAACAAAACCCTTTTGGTTCTGGCAAGTTAATTAGTTTATGTTTTCATCATATATTAAAGTATTTTCTATTTTTTTTTTCAATTTCCCGAATTAATGTAATTTGGTTCTTTTTTAATTCTGTGTCAGCAGACATGAGTGACTGCTGAGGGAACTTCACTATGCTAACAGATCTGTGATTATTCTCTCCTGTGATGGAACTTCTCTGAGTTATGGAGGTGCAGCAAGATTAATTACTATGACAGGGTAATTTAATTTAATTTAATTTCTTCTTTTTGTTATATTACATATTTTCATCATTTCATTGCACAGTTAATGGAAATAATTTATATGTAAATTAATATGAAATATTATAAATTACAGGGTGAAAGAAAGACCAGCTCTAGACAACAGTGAGAAAGGGAACACAAGTCAAGAACAAGAGGTGAGAAAAATTATTAATTGATTGATTATGTTCATATTATATAATATTTAACTCATGGAAATTTGGTTTTTATGTTTCCTTGTCTTGTTTTGGATGAGATTCAAAATGTGTTTGATTATTTTATGGATATTCTTCCAAGAGGTTTAGACGTTTGATTCCTTTTTTCTTTTTCTTTTTCTTTTTTTTTTCAAATTTTAATTGAAATTTTCAAGTGCCCTTTGGAACAAATAATTATGGTAGAATTAAAACATGAAAGTAATGTGTGACTGCCATGGCTGTGGTCTTGCCTTTGTTAACTATTAATCACCATCTGTGGTGTAGGTGGACCTCCTCATTTTTCAACTTGGCCAGTTAGACTTATACATGTACCTGATCTTCCTATAATTATGGGGATTTCCCAAAATTTCTTTGTTCTTTGATTCATATATAGCTTATTAATTAAAAGTTAGCCTTGCTACTTAATAATTTCATTATATGGGATTAGGTAATAATTTCACTATATGGGATTAGGTGCTTAATTGCACGTTTAATTTATTCCTCTGTGTTTTATATCTTATTTCATTTTGATTTTTGCAGAAATAAGAATGTTTTCGAAATTTTCTTTTGAAAATTTGGTAGCTTCAAGTAATAAGTACCTTGATCTCATGGCAAATAATTAAGTTTATGATAATTACATATTCCATGGAGGATTAAAAGAGGAATGAAATTATGAAAAGGAGAACCCTATTACACAATTGGAAGTTAACATGAAATATACCTTTTAGGCTCTATATTTGAGTAACTTCTGTCATTTCTTCATTTTATTGATACTTGAAACTATGAAGAATATATATATATATATATATATATGAATATGTAGGTATATATATGATCAATTAAATGCTTCATATATGATTAGACAAATACTGCATGCTCTTAATTCATTATAATTACTCTTATAGGTACGTAGTACAATTCATGAAATCCCCTTAGTTATTTGGAAAGTTTATTTGGTGAGGCCTTGTTTGGGAAAGAAATGTTGGGACTGATGCTTGTTTAACATGCTTAATTTATACTTTGTTCCCAAGATTTTTATTCCCTTCTTCTGCCATCACTATTTCATGTGATTCTTGAAATTCTTCAAGATCACTTAATTAACTGACAATTAGCATATGAGAACTGCTAGTTCAAGGATATATATATATATATATATGTGGTTGTGTGTGTGTGATCTTCCAATCCTTCGTTGCTTCCCAGATTATCCCTATTTTTATTTTTATTTTTTGAAAAAGAAAAAAGAAAAAAGAAAAAGAAAAGATACTCAGTTACAAAAAAGAGGATATTGAGTTTTTCTTAGTGACGATCAATGATCATTTGAAATTGACCCCAGAGAAAAGATGGTAGGTACAACTATGTCACGAATAACCAGTAAAAATTGAGTAGGTTTTATCTTAATCATTTCATATAGCCCCTCCTAGCCAAGATGATCTACTTATAAGTTCTTTTAGTTGTTGTAGAGGATTGAAATGGCCAATTAGTACTGAAATTTTTCCTGTTAGCCCAATGTGAGACACTGGTTTAGCCTAGGGCTTTCAAACACATGGAAAATAATGAATTAGCTAATATTCAATAGGATATATATAGTGTTACTCATTCTTGTAGTTCTTGGTAATTGTAATATTGAAGTAAAGATTCATTATATTGTACTCCAAAGAACTATATAGCATGGGGATTGTGATTTGCATAAGAGTCAACCCCACCTGTATTCTAAAGCAGAACCAAGTGGAGCCAAGTCTGGACAGGCAATGAGTTGTTCAAATTTGGACAATCTTAATTTGTTCAATCCTAACTTGATTTCTTGACGAATAAATCTTAAAGTTTTTTTCAATTCTGTCACAAATCAATCTTGATCTGTCTGCATATTATTGTGTGTTTCATTTTTAGTATATAGGTATGCCTTTTTTGGAGATTGAGTGTATTATTGTCCTTCATATATATAATTGAAAATGGACTTTAACCTAATTCGCCTATTTCACCTTAAAAGCGAGCTCAAGAGTAAAGATTATTCAAAACTATATAAAAAGACCACAACTCATATATTTTTTTGATGGAACTTCCATACCCCCCTCCCCCTCAACGCCTAGGGTTGAACATATGGAGTGTGAAGTAATGGTTCAACAACACTGACTAGCCCAGTATTGAAATGGGTCTAACTTTGATATCATATTCAAAATTGATATTAGAAGTAACTAACCCTGAAAGCTAACTCAAGAGGGTAAGAATTATCCAAGATCATTTAAGGAAGTTAAAAGCTCATGCACTTTATCAATGTGGAATTCTAGCATAAACTAAGCAAATTAAGACACCCTTGAATGCTTTAAAGGTTTAGCTTAAATCATTGTTTATGTAAAAATGATTGCAAATAGGCTTCTAGGCATCCTTAATCACACGTCCACTTGAGTATTATGGATTTGCTTAATAACCTTGAATCAGAAGCCTACTTTTTAGGGGTTTTTTTTTTTGCCCTTTCCCTTTTTTCTTTTTTTTTTTCTTTTTTCTTTCCTTTTTCTTTTTTTTTTTTATTTAGGAGATACTCTACTTTTTAGTTCAAATCTTACATTTTACATTGTTGTTTCATCTTGTACTCGGTTTCTACTTTCATCAATTTACTTATTTCCCTTGAATAGTGTGCATATATTTGTGTATGCGCGCACGCGCCATCAGGCATAAATCATAATTATGTTACTTATTAGTCAATTTCCAAAAAGTTAAAAGTGTATTCTAAATTTTTCACCTGAAATTGATCAAAATGTTACTTTTGTTTTCAGTGAAACACGAAATTAGAGTAGTGTCTTGAAATGCTACTAGTTTATAACTATCATCATACTAATTTAGTAGTAACACTATAAGAAATTAGGGTAATTATCACGATTAAAAATTGATATTAATAAAAAAATAGTGATGGTTGAAAAATTTGTTACACCTTCACCACAATAACAATGCGTACTTTTAGTAAGGAGTGCAAAAAATCTACTGTAACATATAGTCATGATGGATGTTTTTAACTTAATATAAGCAACAACAAAATATTTTTAACCACGTTAATATTGGATATTGGCGATGGCTTCCAACATATATAGTTAATAGATTCGGATTACTTATTACTATTTTTATCATGGCTATTAATATATTGATGGTTAAAATTCAATTGTTTTGTAAGTGTAAATACATGGATTATGGCAGTTGTTTTGCACTAAAACCAAATGTATGATGTAAATAAATATAAAGGAGCTTCTTATACTTATGATGCGGGCGTTTTACTCTACCAATCTTGCTATATTGCAACAAAATTCATGATATATAGAAGGTAGCATGATTTGAAGAGTTCCTGTTAGATTCGTACATCAGAGAACCCCACAGACCACATGCTTATGGCTAAAGGAAGCCAACGTACAAAGCTGTTCAGAGATTCAGAAACATTATATATGAATTCAGACAATGCTATATGGGTAAAAATCCCTCACTATATCAAGTCAAAAATTAAAAAATATTAAAAAAGGAGAAAATAGCAGTAAATTTGCTCATTTGGGACCCTCTTAACGGCCCATTATTCTCCTTAAAATCATATTTAAGCCACTTTATCTATGATTCTTTTAGCGGCGGACTCTGATCGATATAAGAACTCTCTGTTTCACAGAGATATATGAAAATACTTTACAAGCGTGCGTCATTGATTCTTCATTTGAAGGGTATAATAAATTTGACTTCATTATAGTAAAATTTGTTAGATTTTTTACTCATTTAAATCCTTCAATATTTAGATTAGAACTTGATTAAAAAATAACGGACATAAATATTTAATGTTGAAAAATATTTTAGTTACACATATGCTAGTTGAGGCAATTATAACTGTTAATTAGAAATGCAGTATACTGTACAGAGGCAAGTTGAACAATCTTAAAAACTCATAGTATGTTAAGTCAAGAATTCAGCATATTGAGCGAGGTACAACCCAATGAGAAGAACGCTAACCTGATTAGGGTTTACAATAAAATTCTAGAATATTTTTTTTTCTTCTGTTTAGTTAATACCTACCTATATTGAATATGCACCAAATTCTCCTCATAACACTACAAAATTGGAATAATTTTCACTAACTTGTCTTCTTCTATATATGCTCCCAAGGCGATTTTTAGTAACAACTATAAACCTGCAATGGCCCTTGATTACATTGTGGTCCAACGTCTCACGCAACGGTACACATATATATGTTACATCAGTGATGGTGTTTGCATGGA
Source organism: Handroanthus guayacan (assembly GCA_014898755.1). Lineage (NCBI taxonomy): Eukaryota > Viridiplantae > Streptophyta > Magnoliopsida > Lamiales > Bignoniaceae > Handroanthus > Handroanthus guayacan. The sequence continues at coordinate 2,001,802 of JACFYI010002230.1, forward strand.
AATGATTTAGGACCATTTTACTTTTTATTAAAAGAAAAAAGATCTAGGACCATTTTTGGTCATTATCAAGGGATCTTGTGGTACAAAATGAGATCCAATTTTAGAGATTGAAAAGGAAAAAAAGTAAAGTTGGCTACGAGCAATCCTTTTACAGGTTGTACATTGTACCACGGCAAGAAAATGAAGCTCCATAACTTAGCACCATTCAATCTCATCACGTTTTATGGTCTCCACGTCTATCAATCGTAGTTTTGATTTGATAGTACGTGGAATTTTAGTGGACATAGTGCAGTTTTAATTTCATACATGAAAATTCAATGAGAACAAGACGATTTTGATTTGATCGCACATGAAAATTCTGTGGCTTAGCATAGTTTTAATATGATAGTACGTGAAAATTCAATAGGCATAATGCAGTTTTGATTTGATAGTACGTGAAAATTCAATGAGCATAATACAATTTTAATTTCATCTGTGAAAATTCTATAAGCACAAGATAATTTTGACTTGATCGCACATGAAAATTTAGCGGGTGTAGCGTAGTTTTAATATGATTGTACATTAAAGTGCAATACAATTTTAATTTGGTAGTACGTGAAAATTCAGTGGGCATAGTGCAATTTTAATTTGATATGTGAAAATTGAATGAGCACAGGACAATTTTAGCTTTAGATGCAATGCAGTTTTGATTTGATAGTATGTGAAAATTCAATGAGCACAGTGTGGCCTTAATTTCATACGTGAAAATTCGATGAGCATAGGACAATTCTGGTTTAATCACACATGAAAATTCAATAGGCTCAACGTAGTTTTAATATGATCATACGTGAAAATTTTTTTTTTGAGAGAAGCGATTACATTTAATCATTACATCAATATCATTACATGAATATATTTCAAAGATCAATTACAAGAACTAAACACAAATAAATTCTATAAATTACCATGCGGTAGATAAATACTACTATACAGTAGATAAAGACCCTCACGCTACCGGTGGGATTCGAACTTGCACCTCTCCTATGAAAAGGAGGAGGCCGTGCCACTTCATCCAAAGGGCGGTGGCATCATACGTGAAAATTCAGTAGGCACAATTCAGTTTTAATTTGATAGTACGTGAAAATTCAATGCGCCCAATGCTGCTTTAATTCATATAATTACACGAAAATCAAGCACAACACAATTTTAATTTGATCATACGTGAAAATTGAAATAAGGCAGCACAATTTTTAATTGATCACACGTTAGTTAAATCTTTTATTTTCCTGTAACTTATACCTAACATGATTGTTCATGAGCCTTCAGAAAGTAATATATATTTTTACTAACAATAATTAACACCTTTTGAAATTCAACATAATTATAATAATACTGTTGTGATCTTGCTGTTGATTTAGGTAACCAAAACTATAAAACAAAATAAAAAAGAAGAAGAAAAAGAAGATAGTTATAATTTGAAAAAATATGACAATACTTTCGAGTGTAGGGGTGTTATTTTAATTTTTGACTAATTTATTCTAATTCTTTGAGTTTTTGTAAGTAAACCATAACGGTATGCTCACTGTAATTCTTTAGACCATAGCTATCATAATGCTAAGTTTTTTATAAGCTAAGCTCGACAACGTTTTACGAACTCAAGTAACTGCAAAACTGCTGTTACATTTTTCAAGCTACGAGAACTAGATCAATCCTCAAGGATTGTCGACGCAATGTATCTGTTCCTGTTTTTTTGGAACGTTCACTGCGTCGACAATGATTCGTGCGGCAATTTAAATCACGCTCCATCTCTGTCATAGTTTTGCTTATTATCGCTTTGTTGTCAATGTAGTTGTCTCGAGATTTGAAGGATGACCCGAACAAGAATCACTGTCGATACAAAGTTTCTGATTTTAACAACAAAATTATAAGAGAAAATGCGCACTTATTGCATTATATGCCTCCATAAACACTATTACATGAGAACAAACTTCTGACATTTTGGACAAACATCATGAATTAAGGGTTGCAAAGTTGCATAACAAACTCTCCTTCCAGATTTGTGAGAAAACAGATTTTGAAGTGCCATAAAAGACAACTGAATTGAATGGCCTCGTCTAACAGTAATGCAATTTGTTCATTCTCTTTTATCTCCTAGCACAAAGAGTATTTTCTTTTCCCTGCTTATTATTTGCTTGTGTAGCTCATGCACTTCAATAGAAAGAAATGATTGTAACGCACACCCAAATCAAGTGATGACAATCTAATTAAGGGATAATTACCTCAACATCCCTAAAGTCCTACCATAATTATCAAAATACCCCTGATGTTTGGTTAACTACCATTAAACCCCAGAGATTAAGCCCTGAGATTTGCGTAGTTACCATTCCGCTCCTGAAAACCCTAAATATTACCAGTACACCCCTGAATAAAAGGGTATAACTGTAATATTATGCGTTAGCCTGAGGATCCAACTGTAATTAGGCACACATTGAGGAAATATAATTGTGATTATACATTAGTTACACTATACGCTGAGGAGTATATTGATAAATATCGAAACATTAGAGAGTGTTGAGATAATTATGACAAACAGAAACATTAGAGAGTGTTCTAATAATTATGACAAATCTCAGGAGGTGTAGTGATAATTATCCCCATAATTAATCATCCATCTTTCTGGGAAAATATCAAATTTCTATTTCAAGCTCATCGATAACAACTTAATTTTGATCCGAAATCATCAAAGTACGCATTCACGGTAGATGCACCATGCATCGTTTACACTCAATTTGTTGGTTCAGTAGACAATTTAAATTACTCGGTTACTATTTACTTTTTCCATGCAACAACCGGAAAACGTATTCTTCGCAAGGTTAGAAAGAATATAATGCAATCAGAATAATAAGCAGAATACCAAACTGCAATCTGGTTGAAAAATTAATTACATTGTTTAGTTTAACACTTAGGAAGGCGAACAGACAAAGAAGATAAACAGCATATAACCTCAGAAAAGGATTTACATGTTATGGGAAAACCCGTTTAGACCTTCCTAAACACATAATTCCACGACTTGCTTCCAAGCGTCCCGGGCTACTCATCATCAGAATGTAGGCAGGTAATGCTAAGTAAGCTTTAATCTTATCAGACTAGGATTCAGAACACCATCCCAAAAACATATTTCCACAGCTTGCTCCTAATGTTATGTTTGGATCAAGGAATTCAATACGGCAAATGCGAAAAAGAAAAAATGGTGAATGTACAAATTTGAAGCTAAAGTGTATCATTTGGAGTGTGGAAAAATTTTCCTAGGAGTTTTACACCCTAAAATCCTAGATCCAAACATAGGGTTGTCCCACAGTACTCGGGTGAGTGGACTAGGATCCAGAACAACTTCCTAAGAACATAATTCACAACTTGCTCCTAAGTGTCCCATGCTACTTGAGTGGCCGTACTAGAATTCAGAATCTAAGCAAGTGATGCTTCAGCTGACTGGACTACCAATCAGACTAGACTACTCACATATCCAGGTATATTGCCCAATTCCCAGAGAAACACACGTGAAAGATGACACAGACTCGCTTACGGAAATACGGAAACTTAACAAAGCTTTATACAGAAGGATGTGTACTAAACAGAAAGAAGAAACGAGAAAGAGAGAAAAACTTTTGAAGGTGATGGAGGACGAGGAATGAGACAGCAACACTACCTCGGAAGTGCTACTTTACTGGTTTGGAACGTCCATAACTGATCCATGCTTCCCAAAGGCAGGAATACTCTGAGAACGTCTGCGTAATTTATTGCCAGAAGGCAACAATCTTCTGGTGCTCTTCTCTTTGAGAGGAGAAGCAAAAGAGCAAATCAGTGGCTCTGACAAAGGTTCACTTGTTGTTCTCAGGAAGAGAGTAAGATTTTGTTGGTACTTCTCCGCATGAAGGCCATTTTTAGTTGATAGGTCTCCTGAGACACAAAGCACACCATTGAGCTCCATTCTATAGTAAAACTCTTCATCATCATCAGACATGTAACCATTGTCTGGAGGATCCTGCATTGCAAGATCGTCGTACTCTTCATCAGATTTAGTGGATTCCTCATCCACAGAGCCTTCCAACTGAAAAATCATTTGCAATACAATATTAATTTTCCGCACAACCAGCAGTACAGAAATGATATCCTAACTAACACAGATATCATGGCATAATTTATTGGACAAATTGCACAACCAAGTACCAAGATTATCAATTTGTGCGTGATCCAGAAGTTTGCAACATTCAAATTATAGTGTCTCCTAATGGCAATCTCCCATATTTTATCATTACTTTAGATTGACTTCAATCCGTATTCCATAGCTTATCAATATCTAGATATTGGCTATTAACTTTCGACTAACAATTTCGCATATCATTACCTCTTCTTGGAGATGCTTCTCTCCATCACTAAGATCCTCATCACTATCTACCTTAGGTGACTCATCAGCCTCTTCATCACTACCATGCACAGACAATTCTTCCTTGAGCTGCAAAAAGCAAAATAGCAAGGAATGCAAGTAGAGAATCAGGATGAGGTAATACCCACAAAAAGAAGAAAGTAATATCACCACTATCTAATGTAGACAATTTATTTGAATCAAAATGTGAAGTGGCTATTAGTACCATAAAACGTCTTATTACCTTTTTTATTTTCAAAAATAGTAACATTTTACACTTCTTAATACTACAGTACTATTAGAATTGCATAATTATTTACCAAAAGATAACTCACTACTTATTGCGGCATTGTATCTTCTGTAGTTCAAATATCTTAAATGATTGATCATAATTTAGTACCATTACTAACTAAAAGTAAATCCATAAAAATTAAACTAATTTATACAAAACTCAAAATATGGAACTTTTATGAAAATATTTTTCAAAAATGACATAATTTATTAAGAGATCTTACGAGCAAATTCAAATGTATAAGAACAATATTTTGATCACCCATTAATTCCAAGGGAGGTAGGTATACTAGTAAATGAAAATAATACACATAGCTTGGTCCGAGGTGTTATGGTATTCTACCTATAAAGTTATAGCGTGTAATTCATTTAATATTTTAAGGATAATTTGATTAGAAGTGACAGAATTAATCGTCTAATAGATAAAAATATTTGGTTGGGGCGAGGGAGTGGGGATGTTTGCATTTTCTGAAGTGCAAGAGGGCAGGTGTTACCTAAGCATGATACATGAGGGCCAACTATATTTTACCCAAAAAAACCAATGCATTCATTGCCACAATGTAATGTACTGACGCTCAAAATTCCAATATTACTCCACTGTTCTCTTCTGATTTCAGAATTACAGATTATTCGTAATAATGATAAACTCAACTTACCTCCTTGGAAGACCACCTTGGCGAGCTGCAGCAGGATGAAAAGCATCTACTACCATTATCAGTCAACTCACCTCTTGAATCATCAAAACTGCTGGCATGACTGGTGCCCCCCGTGTCACTAGGCCATGCACTAATCCCAAAGTGACCAAACTGCAGGTTAACAGGTTCTGCTTTACCTATCTGCAATGGCCCATACATAGGTGTTCCTATTCCATTCCTACTAGGATGGCCCAGAATGGGCTTTCCATTATCATCTATTATGTCAACAGGCCATGCCTTTGCCACAGAACCATCAGTATTCAAAAGCGCCATCAGATGTCTACTAGAACCTTGCCTCTGAATCAACTGAAACATTCCCTTGGAGCTCAATGAGTAGGCAGTACGTTGATTCCTATATTCCTCATCAATAACAGCAACTGTGTTTGTGACTGGATCATAAAGCTGTTCTCCGGTCTCACGCCTTCTTAGGCAGCTAAAAACTGTTGCATGAATGACGGCCACGCTTTTATCAACGTTTGTGTTGTTTATTTTTGGCACCAGATGCTTATCTGCTCGATTGCAGAGATATTCTTGGATTGTTCTGATATTTCGTATATATTTAACATACTTGTTTTTAGCAGGGTCTAGAGTCATGTACTTCGCACGAACAGCGAATCTTTCTAAGTGCTTCTCCTCATTTGAAATATAAATCATGAACGGTATGATAGATGGATGCTTCTTCATGAGCCCCATCTGCATGATAGATTGTAACAAATTATGAAAAACAGATATGAATCTCACATTTTCACAACTAAATTTCTCAGAAATAATTGTGTGAAATTTTTACCACAAAATTGAGGCTCAGGTGAACACCCTCTACCACCACTGATTCTTTCCGTTTTTCCCATGCAGTTATCAACCTATCAAGGCTATCAATTACCATTTCACTTTGTGCTTTGAATCCCTCTACCGCCATCTGCTTTGGACTAATCAAATCATTGGTAGTATTGCTTCCCTCAGATTTTCCGGTCACATAGTTACTAACATCATGTTTAGCTAGTGAGGCAGCAGGAATGCCAGCTGATTTCTTTGCTTTCTTTTTGGCCTTGGCTTCAGCAACAGCAACTGGATCTAGATATTCCCCAGCATGATAGGTCGAAGCCCAGAGTAATGGATTTTGTTCTTCATCAACAAAGCTTCTCATCATATGCCGAATTGAATCAGTAGATACAATAGTTGTAATACCCAACCTGCTACCCTGCAATGGTAATTCTCATTCTAAAGGAATTGGATACTAGCAGAATTCATAATTACCAGATTTAGGTGATAACAATATCTTTTATAGTAGTCAATCTGAAGTAACACAAGAGAACGAGTGAAGTACAAATAAGTGCCTGTATCAATTATGTTCACAAAATCAATTCTGAACAAGTAATCATCATTGCTAACAATTAACTCCAATTTACAACACGTCGAAAAATCAAAGATACAGCTGCTATTAAATCCTTTATTTCCATGACCGTCCACAGGCAAGCAATAAATAAGAATTAATAAAAGGATAACAGCAGAAACTAAACCTCAATCTCAGAAACACAAATGGAAATAATAGATATCGCATACCATATAAAACACCTTAACTTGAAATGTATGAAAGCAAGTCCTTCACATTGCAAACCAAATTATATCTCATTCTTCACTAAAATCTTCTGGTCAAGACCAGTGAATGCAAAATATTATGACACTAAACCTTAAAAACAGAAAACAATGATATCATTGTTCCAAAACCATCAAACAGATAATTGTAACTCCATATATGTTAGAGCCCAATTCCAATTCAGAAAGGTCAAAAAATAATAAATTAAAATAAAAAAAGATTAAAAAGAAAGATGACACTACAGCCAAATCCAAACATAGGAAATCATGGAACAGAATACCAACCAGCAAGGCAGACAATGTAGATTTCCCACAGCCACTTGTGCCACAGAGTAACACAGTCACAGATTCCTTTCTTTCTCGGATTCTGAAAGACCAACACAAGGCTTAGAGAACAAAATAACTCAAGTTCATAATTGTTGGTCATTGAACTCAGCATCTAAATGTAACAATTTGAATCTTGATGGAACGAAAACAACTGGAAAAACAGCAATTCGGCCATCCAAGTTATATCACAGAGTTAATGGAAAGATGTTTTTTACTGAATAAATCATCCCTATGCATGAACCCATTTGTGGATGGGCCTGGAAGGCAACTGTACCTGCAGGCTATGACCAAATCAGCCCTCTGATTTGGCCCCACATACTTGTACTCTGAGAGAGCTTCACAAACGACATCTAGAAAATATTTTCTTCTAACAACGGTAGTGGTGCGTTTTTTATACAATTCAAATGATTTGCTCTTACTCTTATCTTCCTCCAAAGCTAAACTATAAGCATCTGCCTTGTCCAAGCAGGCATCAATATAGTAGTCGGTCCCCCGGTAAGAATATACTTTATCATCTTGTCGTGAAACCCCTACACATGTTGATCCCAGCCTCGCCACTGAGTTTGCATGTCTCATCATCTCAAAAACCCTTTGGCTAATCTGTACAAAATTGGAATGTTGTTAGACACAACATTAGAAATGACATGCAACTTTGCTGATAGAGTACAAGATATGCTAGAAGAAGTTCAAGGGGAAAGAAAGAAAGGGGGTGTCCCAAAAAATAAAAAAATAAAAAAAAGGAAAGAAGAAGAAGAAATTACAAATCATTGTAACAATGCATAGCAAGATGCCCATATCCAACTGCAAACAATATTTAAATCCCACATATATAAGGTGTTCCGGTTTTGGTTAGCAAGATGCCCATATCCAATTGCAAACGATGTTAGAATTCCATATAGATAAAGTGTATGGGCTATGATCTCGTCATGTGGTCTTGGAAAATCCCCATTTTACGAGCTAGCTTTTGGAGTTGAGTTAAACCAAGGTCCATTTTCAATATAGTGGACCCATCCCTAATGTTGGCTTCCTAGTGTCAGCCACCCATTTCATATTATTCCATCTCCAGATGTCCAGCCCTCAACGTGCGGGATGCGTTAAAATTCCACATCGATAAATTGTATGGGTAGTGGTCACCTTATATTTTCTTGGACAATACTCATCGCACAAGCTAGCTTCTTGGTTGAGATAGGCCCAAGGATCTTGTATATTTTTTAGAGGGGGAGCCATGGGAGTTGGGGGAGTGGGGGAGGAAAAAAAAAAGAAAGAAAAAGAAAGAGAAACAACTTTAGAGCTCTGATACCATGACAAGAATAGTAATCAATTCATTACTCAATTAATGCAGATAAACATTTCTTCTCCAACTTTTCTTTTCTTTACTTTTCTTATCGAATAATGCAGGATCTATAAGATCCAATACTTATGGATCAGCATGGAAGAACCAAAAACAAAGAGCCAGAAGTCAGATCCGTCCAATGAAAATAGAACAAATGCTATGACACATCTGTCACTTTATGTTGGATAATCATATGGTAAGGTGTGTATAATTTTTGCACTATCTGCAAAATAAAATCACGTGCTTTTCTCTATTGCAACTATCCAAATCCTACAAAAAGCACAGAAGATATTTAGTACAGAAAATAGAAACACATTGCGTCATTAAAGCATTGACCCACTAGCGCCAGGCTGCAACGCATTTACATTATAATCTTGTAAAGAATATTATAAGATACAGAAAACAAGCTCTAAGACATGATTTCCATGATTCCTCATCAACACACGCACGCACGCACACAAAAAAGTGACCGACTAAGTCTCTTTGTACGTAAGGCGCACCGTGTCCATCATCAAGGCCACGCATGTATGCAACAACACACCATTCAAACTATAGGACTAACAAATTAAGAAACAAAGATCGAAAAGAACTGTATATTATTCCAAAAAAGCATGCGAAAGAGCAAAAAGCGCAGAGATAGAGACCTTAAAGGCATGACGAGGCTTGCAACCCATGAGTCGCAGAGTACTCTGGAGGACAGAACGCGTGTACCGAAACGACGGCATCTCATTCTTCTCCGCTGCAGGAAGCGCGTCATCCTCCAGCACCACTACGTACAGAAGCTTCGTCAATCCCTCAGGCACCGCCATTCCTCAACCTATTTCATCTCCATGCACGCAAAACACATCAAAAAACCTAAAATCAATACAAACAAAATTTACAACCAAAACGCAGAATTCCAAAATAAATCGTCATTATGGCAATGCAGGTGAAAAAATAAAATAAAAAAATAGAATAAAATCAAAGTTGAAGTAGGCAAATACAAAAGATCCTTTTACGAATTCTACCAGTCGATGCAGGATGCAGCAACAATTGATGAGAAAAAACATGAAAATAGAGAGGAGAAGAAACACAGCGGTTTCCGAGGCTATCTGGCCATTTGTACTGACACCTGCTTCCACGCATCAAAACTTTTGCACCTCCACGAGTCCATATAAGCGACCCCCAAGGGGTGACTGGGGCGTGGGATGGAGATGCTTAAATTGACGGATTTGGGTCTAGGGCGCTGAGAAATTACCGGGACCGGGTCACGGGGATTGGCTATGGCAGGTTTGGTAATTGAGGAGCATAGGAGGGTGGATTCTGGAGTAGCAAAAACACGTACTGGTAAATAATATAGAGGGTGTTGAGGGGCTCGATCTTGTAAATAATTAAGCATCCGCACTAATTATGGAAACAAATTGATATTTATTATGAACTAATGAAATGAAAGATGGCGGAGGTAGGTTTCAACTTTTTTAGTTACCCTTTAGAAAAGTGATTTTTCTTTTCTTTTCTTTTCTTTTTTCCCCATCATAAGGGCAAACAACTTATTGAAGATTAGTTCCTTTCATTTTTCTATTTTTTTGATAAATAGTTCTCAAACATCTTTTGAAGGACATCTATTTCTTATTTAATGTCATTTTTTGTTATTCCAAAATTAAATTTGATAATCAATTATGATTATCACATTGTTATGTTTTTATGTATCTATACTATATATGAAATATGAGATCCAAGAATAGTTATATTGATAGTATGTTTTCAAGCATAATGTTTAAAATACTCTTTAACATTAATTTACATTAAAAACCATCTACAACATAATAAAAAAAAATCATTATGTGTATATTTATATTAAATATATTGATTATATTTTAATTATTAAATAGACGTAAATCCAATTTGCATTTATATTAACATACATGAGATTTATATTAGTTATTTGATGCAAACGCATAAAGCGTGCAATGACGATAATATGATTAAATATATAAGACATGAGACTTGATCGCTATCATTCAACTTGAATTAAATATGAATTTCTGATAATTAATTGTTTACTTATGAAGAGACATGTTTGTCAACATCATATTTACAACATAAAAAGTTTTTAGAATCTTCCATGCTCTCTAAGTCATGTTCCGTTAATTAGTAGATTGACTAACCGATACAATCTCTACTAACCGTTAGTAAACTGACTTGTAAACCGGGCAATACTTACATTTTAATGGTATGCACTAAGCACTTTACTACTATATTTATTATACATGTTTTGATCTTCGTTTGTCACTTGCTCAAGTACAATATTGATTTTATCGTTGACATTTTTCGTTGAACTCTAATTTTTATTTGATTTCAAGTTCAAATTCAATCGAGGCCACCTCTCCAGTCAAGAAGAATTCATATTATATTTTTTCATATTCAGATAAAACTAGTTAAAATCTTACGAATTTCTCATCAAATACCTTATAAAGTTGCACACACATGAATCACTAGTATAATAAAAAAAAATGAAAAAATGAAAAGAATATTGGTGGTGTTTCTTTACAATATGTCGTTTATTCACTATATATTGATGTGTTATTTGGGCTTCCCATAATCAAGCTCAATCCCTTCCTTGATTGAATCATTTGACAAATTAAGCAATTTAATATAATTTGCATTAGTTAAGTTTTCAAGTCACTCCCCTTGTATATCTCAACCTCATTTGTTTTGCATTGTTAATTACGATATCTTT
>JACFYI010002230.1:2037482-2049895 GCA_014898755.1 Handroanthus guayacan
CTCTTGTCCTATGTGGCCATGCCTCCTAAATCGTCATGCCTCACGAGTCACGATCTTTCATAATGATGTATCAAAATTCTTGAACTGTATCTTTGTTTTGTTATTTATTGATGTCTATGCTGGATGATACAGATGCTGTGCAGCGACTCTGCACGGCTGCAGAAGTAAAGTTCTATGGGGCCAGTCTGATGCAAGGTGCAGAAACTGGGCCGGCAAAGAGTAGTAACTACTTGAAACCTAATAAGAACTGCAACTTGTCCTCATGGCCGGCGGGGTGTGAGCCGGGATGGGCATGCAGTGTAGGGGCAGATACAAAAGTTGAACTTAAAAACGATAAGGAGATTCCTCCTAGAGAACTTGATTGTAGACCATGCTGCGAAGGCTTCTTCTGTCCTCATGGTCTTACGTGCATGATACGTAAGTTTCTGGAACTTATCTAGACTTGAATTTCAAGATCATTTTTCTTGCGATGAGCTTGTTCTCTGCTACAGCCAAAAGAGATTCTAAGGTGTTTCTTCAATAGTTTCCCTTATAACTAGTTCAATGAACCACTACATTGCATGCAATCTCAAATACACCTCCAATGACATGCTCTTTCTCTAGTTACTAAACATTTTCTTCTTTTTTTCTCAATACACTGTCACATCTTGTAAGGATATTTGATATTTGTTGTAAAATTGTATGAATGTAATAAGATTTCTTCTGGAACATAGCATAAAAGCTTTAATTATTTCTTCTGGAAACTGTGCCGTTGTCTCTAATTTTGTTTCCTCATCTGAAGCCTGCCCACTGGGATCTTACTGCCCTCCAGCAAAACTCAACAAAACCACAGGTGTTTGCGATCCGTAAGTCTGGTTTTTCTGTAAATAAACTTTCCGCATACCATCATGTTTTCTTATCTTTTAAATGGTATTGATCCTATGAAAATTTGTAAGGTACCGTTATCAACTACCCCCAGGACAACCTAACCATACCTGCGGTGGAGCAGACGTTTGGTCTGATTTCTTGAGCGGTAATGAGTTATTTTGTTCAGCAGGATTTTACTGTCCCTCTACCGTCCAAAAGATTCCCTGCAGTAAAGGGTACTAAGTTTTTTTCTCAAAACTTGTTTCTCTTGGTCCTACGTTTTTCAAGATTTTCTATGGCTTACTCTTGATGTATTGCACTTATACATTGTCCTATTTTGGTTCAATGTCTTACAGGCATTTCTGCAGGGCCGGTTCTACTGCTCAAACAAGTAAGTCTAATCTTGCTTCTTCATTTAAACATTTATTGTCTTTTAGTTCTTGGAGTGTGTTCTTCAAGATCCCCTTCCTAACTAGTGTGGTATATGAAAGTAATTTGACAGAATAAGACCAAATTCGAGTTGTTTCACATGGCTTGGGAACTTCATGTAAGGTTCTAAGGGGACTCAAACTCTCATAATTTGTCTGATTGTCATTATTCAGACAAGAATGTTATATTTCTCAGATGACAAAGCGAAAAAATCATGTCAGTGTCATTTGTCAAGTTGACAAATTCTAGAGTTCGATTAAAGTGTCTTCAAGCATGTGACACAATTTCTTGTTCCTATATGATCTATTATTGGTTTAATTATCTTAATCATCTCAGAATGATTCAAATATCATGGATGAATTGGCAGGTTGCTATCAGTTGGCAACTTGTGAGCCACAAACCGCAAATCAGAATATCACTGCCTATGGTCTCATCTTCTTCGTAAGATTCTTTTGCTTGGATTATTTAAGAATGTCCAATACAACATTAACTATAAGTTAAAAGCAAAATCCTCCATCAAGCTTCTGAATTCTGTCAACTTGCATGATATTCAGTGTATAAGCTGCAAATAGGTGTCTATTTTTTCGATAAGCTCCTAAATTCTCAGAAATGCTCTCAGATAGAGAATGATAATCTATTGTGTAATATACATGGCCAGGTTATAACTCATCTTGTTTCAGTACTCTCTACCCATGATATGAGGTCGTTTGCAATAACTTATTTTATTAAAAAAAATAATAATAAAAACAAAAAAAGCAACTTTTAGCCGACTGTAGCTGTTTTGGAACGTCTTGGGAGTGATATTCTCTAAAATTAAGCAAAAGAAGTTAAAAGTTCAAAGCAATCCTCGTCCAACTTGCTTTTAACTTCTATATTCAAACAATCTCAACATTATCTTTCCTAAAAGCTAAAGCTCCTGCAGTTATGCACCTTTGACCTTTAGCATAGCGCTGATGAAGCTTAAATGCTACTCTGCTTTGTCAATTTAGGGTGGGATCACTCTAGTGCTTCTGATTATATACAACTGTTCTGGACAAGTCCTCAGCACTCGAGAAAAGAAACAGGCGAAATCGAGAGAAGCTGCAGCTAGAAGTGCTAGGGAAACAGTACAGGCACGTGAAAGATGGAAATCAGCAAAAGAAGTGGCACGAAAAGGTGCAAGTGAGCTCCAGTCGCAACTTTCAAGAACATTTTCACGCAAAAAATCTGTGATGCATGAAGCACCAAAGACTTCTGGCCAACCCAAACCTGGATCAGATGCTGCATTACCACCTATGCCCAGTGGTTCATCTAACTCGAAAGATAAGAAGAAAAAACAAAGCAACCTCACAAAGATGATGCAAGATATCGAAGAGAATCCCGATAGTGAAGAGGGGTTCAATTTGGAGATTGGAGACAAAAATTTGAAAAAGAATGCTGCAAAGGCAAAGCAATTGCACACACGAAGCCAAATTTTCAAGTATGCGTATGGTCAAATTGAAAAGGAGAAGGCACTGCAGGAACAGAACAAGAATTTGACTTTCTCTGGTGTAATATCAATAGCTTCAGATTTAGAAATCACAAGCAGGCCACCTATTGAGGTTTTTTTCCAAGATTTGACGCTTACTTTGAGAGGTAAAAACAAGCATCTGTTACGGTGTGTAACGGGGAAACTAGTGCCAGGCCATGTTTCTGCTGTTATGGGTCCATCAGGGGCTGGAAAGACAACGTTTCTTTCAGCCTTGATGGGAAAAGCTACAGGATGCACCATCACGGGTCGAATTCTGATCAATGGGAAGGAAGAACCAATGCAGTCGTATAAAAGGATTATTGGATATGTTCCTCAAGATGATATTGTGCATGGAAACTTGACAGTGGAGGAGAATCTCTGGTTCAGTGCTAGATGCAGGTATACTTCTAACAATTTATGTTATGGTTTCTTAAACTGCGTTTTGGATTATCCTCAATTTGTTCGACCAAATATTGATTGACATGTAATCAATTGGATATACTTAAAAGGGATAATTACCTCACCACTACTCGTCGTTAGTTCAGGATAAAAACTTAACAGAACCTTTGCAACATTACAAGTGAGAGCTCCTTAATTGTAATGTTTCAATTAGTATGTTAGATGACTTAGATTTTCAATGTTATATAAGCTCCATTAAATTTTCCATCAACTGAACTACCCTTGGATGTGTTATTGTAATGTCCTGACCACAATGCATGCTTTTGTAACTAGGCTGAACTTCAAGGGTGTTGAGGTGATTATCCCTACATAAAATGGCTCTTCTTATATCCAACAATTCACCTTGGTCATAAGGTGTATTTTGCTTTCCCCAGCTACACTCTTTTTGAGATTTTACTCATTGGTTTGAAGTATTTATTACTCCCTCCGTCCCAAAAATATGCATCCCATTTTGTTGGATGTGAAGAGATCAGTCTTGCTGCTTGCTAAACTCGTACCTTCTAGTTCTGTTCTCATTACATTTTAATAATGATACATCTCGTTTTCATTTTCAACTTTTTTCCAGGCTCCCGGCTGATCTCGACAAACCAGAGAAAGTCTTAGTTGTCGAAAGAGTAATCGAGTCATTAGGATTGCAGGCTGTTAGAGACTCCGTAGTAGGAACAGTTGAGAAGCGAGGAATCTCAGGAGGTCAGAGGAAACGAGTAAACGTTGGTCTGGAAATGGTTATGGAACCTTCCCTCTTGATCTTAGACGAGCCTACGTCTGGCTTGGACAGTTCTTCTTCTCTGCTACTACTTAGAGCTCTTCGTCGTGAAGCTCTTGAAGGAGTAAATATATGCATGGTGGTTCACCAACCAAGGTAATTCTGACCTCTGCATATTTATGATTTTATCATATAGTTTAGTCAACGATCCCAAAACAACCATTTCATATCAACTTCGTTCTAAATATCATACAAACTTAGAAACAGATATGCCTACAACTATAGGTAGTGCATACTTGCATGAGTGTTTTCTTGCTTTATGTTCTTGAAAAGGTTATTCATACAGACAACGCAAATACTAAACATTCAGACACTTCTCTCATGTCAGATATTTCTCTCATGTTAATCATTGTCCATTTCTTTCTGTAGTTACACCTTATTCAAGATGTTTGATGATTTGATACTTCTAGCTAAGGGTGGCCTTACGGTATATCATGGACCGGTTAAGAAAGTTGAAGAGTACTTTGCAGGCCTCAGTATCCACGTCCCCGAAAGAGTAAATCCTCCAGATTACTTTATTGACATCTTGGAGGGAATTATAAAACCGAGTTCAAGTTCAGCTGTAAAATTTAAGGAACTTCCTCTAAGATGGATGCTTCATAACGGCTATCCTGTGCCACCCGATATGCTCGATTCTGCAGGAATGCCCTCATCTTCAACAGGAGATTCGACCCACGGAGCAAGTTCGGCTAATAATGCTGAGTCGGATCAGTCTTTTGCTGGTGAACTTTGGCAGGATGTCAAGTTCACTGTTGGACAGAAGAAGGATCATATACGACATAATTTCAACAAGTCAACGGACTTGTCTAATAGGAAAACACCTAGTGTCTCGCAACAATATAAGTATTTCGCCGGAAGGTATTTTTTGTTATCAATAGCATCCACATGATTTAAAGGGTGTTTGGGTAAGCTTATTTAAGACATGTTATAAGCTTTCAAACATGTTGTAATATGCTTTAAAGAGATTATAAGCTTATCCAAACACCCACGTACTACTGTTAGAAATTTGTATTTTGTTTCATCTTTTGACCGAATGTCTCTTTTCCTCAGACTCGTAAAGCAGCGACTAAGAGAAGCTAGGATACAAGCTGTGGATTATTTGATTTTACTACTGGCTGGAATTTGCTTAGGAACACTTGCGAAAGTGAGCGATGAAACATTTGGTTCAACAGGATATCTATACACAGTCATCGCAGTTTGTAAGTACACAATTCCAATCTTGATGAAGGTTAAAGTTTTAAAAAACAAGTTGGGAACTTCTTACTTTTTCTAAAAGAGCTTACAAAATACACCTTATAAAATCTTAACACACTGTTGCTACCTTTTTGTAATACTTTTAAGTTGTTCTGAATTCTACCAATGTTTTCTTTTGCAGCTCTACTCTGTAAAATTTCTGCCCTGAGATCGTTTTCCCAGGATAAGTTGCACTACTGGAGAGAAAGTGCTTCCGGCATGAGCAGCTTGGCATACTTTCTAGCAAAGGACACAATTGATCATTTCAACACAATCGTTAAGCCCGCCGTTTATCTATCAATGTTCTATTTTTTTAACAACCCCAGGTCTACAATTTTCGACAACTACTTGGTCTTGCTCTGCCTCGTGTACTGTGTTACAGGCATCGCTTATGTTCTTGCCATCTACTTCGAACCAGGTCCAGCCCAGCTGGTGCGCATCATTAAACTTTGTTTTATATGAGATATTATTGGTTTATCTTATTATAAAGATGGAGCATTATGTTCTATGTTCGAATACTGCAGTGGTCCGTCTTGCTTCCTGTTGTTTTGACACTCATTGCCAACCAAGAGGGTGATTCGATTATAACGCAATTAGGAGACTTTTGCTACACTAAGTGGGCTTTGGAAGCATTTCTACTAGCAAATGCCAAAAGGTTTGACAACTCTTGACTACTTTTGACCAAAACTAAGCAAAATATGTTAAGCCATCTTCACGGCTTGATTCTAACAGTCACATGTTCTACTTGCAGATACTCTGGAGTGTGGCTTATTCAAAGATGTGGTGCATTAAGACAAAGAGGGTATGATCTAAAACACTACTATCCTTGTTTAGCATTCCTGTTATGTACAGGCATATTTAGTCGGGCCTCTGCGTTCTTCTGTCTCGTCACTTTCCAGAAGAAATAAAATTCTTTCTTTCCTTGTAGTTAGGCATTTTGAGACCAATGTTGTCTTATGTGTACAAATAGGTTCGAGGAAAATGAGAATGTTTTCTTCCGATAATGTTTCATCAGTGAAAGTTGGATGTGTTTCTGAACTATCTTCAAGCAACATTCTTGCTGAAACAGCAATGCTTATCCCATGACACATAGAACGTCATCAAAAAAAGAGGGCCCGTTTTGTTTCATTTCTAAACAAAATAAAGACACAGGTGGAACTTACGAAAATGTAACCTTCTGAACCGATGCTTCACCTCCAGACGATGTCGCCCATAAATTTGAGAGCTGGGATACCCCTTATTTCTACATCAAACATCGGTGACTCAATTTGTTTCAATTTTGCTAATGCTGAATCTTTCTTGATCATATCAAGAGCGCGCATTTGGTCCTGCCACCAACAAAAATCAAATAAAATAAGAAATTTGGACAACCAAACATCATAAGCAAAATGTTTCTTAGGGGTGATATCCAGTTTGTAAGAGAAAAACTTGCTGCAGAATCAAATGATATACGATGCGAATGTTTACCTTCCGTTTCATTGCACAAAACTTGCAATCAGATGCTGATGGAGGTAGCAGTTGATTTACAATTAGCCTTTGTACTGGAACCTTTTCCTTCTGCAAAGATGCGCATAATCTTGAAGATTCACTGAGTGCCATCACCTGCATTTAATCATACCAAAAAGTGGTCACGCTTTAAAGTTTTTGTTTTTATCATCTAATGTCTCTTGCATGGCCTCCTACGTACTAAATCCGGTTTAAATAAAAGATAAAGAACCGGTTGGGTTTAACTTAAAAGCAAAATGCAAAACTGTCGGTTTCTTACCGTTGGAATTGTTACTATCACAAACTCTGTCGTTTCCGAGTCACGGAAAAGATCTCGCACTTTCGTCATTCTTTCTCTCAGTTGCTCTAGCTTGTCACTCTGCGGAAACTCAAAGAGAAACAGACGTTGCATTATTAACGTTGAATCCTTAAAGGAAAATCGTCGTGTTGGTGGTCAATAAATGTCAAAAGAATAAACATAAATAACAAAGAAAGCAATGACTTCTGCTTACGCTGTCTTGCTGTGGCTCTCCTTTCCCGAAAGCTGATTTAAGGGCTGCTGTTGCTGAAACAATCTTCTTCTTGAGCTGAATTAAGCCATATGTAGACGGGCAGTAGATTAGTAAAACCGTGAAAGACTACAGTGCAATGTTACCACATTTCGACCATGAATGTCAAAAGGTAAAATAAGACAACTTATATTAGAGCATTCCTACACATCATAGTCAATTCAAGTTGACAGCGAAAATGCAATTTCAACGCTTAAGAAATGAAAATCTTATGAAATATGACTTGTTCCACATTCTTTGAGACGCACTTCTGCTTCAATACAAGATCAGTGGCTTTCTTCTCGTTATAGACCAGTGGTTAATGCAGAGTTGAGTGAATAGAAAGAGCAGCACATTCACCTTCATCATCTTCCCTATAGATGCATCCAAGAAATCCGGTAAAGACAGCAGTCGAAGCGTGTGACCCTAAAGAGAACATTCTATCAGTTCCTCCATAACTACCAGCCAAGAAAAAGATCAATAATTCCTTACCGTTGGAGCCGTATCAAACACAATTCGACTAAATCTACTATACTCTTGTGACTCCAGAAATTGCAGGACCTGCAAGATTACCATATTTAGCAAAAATTACAATTTAGAATCATCCCAGAAAGTTTTAACAGTAGTTTATTATACGTGCCTTTGAAATTGCAATAGCTTCATCCATACCAGGAGGAGGAGTGTCCAAAAGCTCTCCAAATTTGAGTTCTCCCATCTGTGTATGAAACGAGAATCAAAATGCAGCAACAAATGCCATAGTTCACGTATCCAATGAACTATGAGAAATCACATATAACGAGTACCGGATAGAGTAAATCATGGAAAATTTACCGGAAATAACGAAGACCCTGACCTCAACTAGGGTCTAGGCCAAAGTAATATGAAAGATACTGACAACTACTATCTGTTCCCACCTGGTCAGCAAGCATTCCGAGGCCCATGCTATCCATGAAGCTCTTAACATCCCCTTCACCATGTTGACTTACAGATTGAAATTCTTCCCTAGTTTTCTCAGGGTTTACCTTCGATAAGATGAATACAATGCACCATCACAAGCACTAGACATTTATATTGGATTTGATATCTATATCATATCAAAGAATGGATACCTCAAGAGCATACAGTGGCGAATCAACTCCTCGCACAGGAACCAGCATCCCTCCAGTCAAATCCTACGGAACAACCCAATATTTTCTCCTTGAATTACCTTTCCTTACTGAATTTGAATCAGAAAACCAAGTATATGAGTGCAAATAATCTATTACTTGATCAAAAGAATCGCTTAACGAGTGAGCAGGGTCAGTAGAAACCACAATAGTGGGGTGACCATGGTTCGCAAATTTTATGGCAAGAGATGCTGCACAGCTTGTTTTCCCAACGCCTCCTTTCCCACCCAGCATGTAAAATTTCCTCTGCGACCCGGAAACCATGTCATTAAATCCCACAACGGTTTGCAGGGAAGTAACAATAGATCTCACTGCAAGAACAACATGTCTTAGAGAATTACAAAGTTACTTCAACTTATATCATCGTTTTCTAATTCCAAGACCAGTTATAGATCAACGGGGCATATGATATCTAAACTTCCACCATCAAGAAAGCTTCACTTTTTTATGTTTAATAACAGTAATTCCATTTATGCCTCTTACTGCCCTCATTCCTTCTTTATGCCTAGCTGGGTAAAATGCAAAAGTGTTCCAATATTTAGAAACACAAAGAATACAAGAAATGAACAAAACCCACAACACTATCATTAAAATCATGAAAACAAGCAACTATCTTCATAAAATCACCAAATAACCAAAAAGTACACTACTGCATATAAACTACCAAGAAAAACACACCCCACTGAAATATTTGAAAACCACACAAGGAAAAGTGAAAAATGAAAAAAGAAATCCAAAATACAAGATTCTAGCTTGAATTAATGTCTGTTCAACCGTGGGGATGTGTGTGTCTGAGTGAAAATGAGCGGCGGGCACCTTGCAGTGGTTTTGGCTTGATACGATTAGAGAGGGAGTTTAATAAACTTCTGCTGAATTTAGCATGTGAAAGGTGGCGAAAATGGGACTTGGATATTTGATAGAAAAGAGAAGCCACGGCCATTTCAATTTCTCGGCGACACTGAGGAAAAGAAAGGTGGCGACGAGTGAACGAGGAGCGCTGTCAGCAAAATTAAGGAGGAGGAAAACAAATTTAATCGAGCGGTCTGGTAGCCTTATCGAAATGATCTTGGACCCAATTCTTGAAGGGCGTTGGCTCGATGCCACCCCAATCGTCTTGTGAAAATGGTCCCAAGCCCAATTCTCCAAGAGCATCGGCTCAATGAGCCAGCCCCAAAGAGCATCATGCTATCATCTAGAAAATTAAATAAAACTAATATTTAGTATAATAAAAGTCTACATATGCTCAATAGGAATCGAACTTATAAACTCATAATTGGAGCTCCTGCTGTAGCCAATTAAGTTATGGCTCATCAACATATATTATTCGAAAATGTTGTAATTTTTTTTCTTTTTGAAAAAAATAAAAAATAAAAAAAAGGAAAAGTTTTAAAAATCCTCATGAACATTTCTTTTCTCCATGAAATAGAAACTTGTACGATATTAGCAGCAAGGAATTGTACTTTTTTTTTCCCAAAATAGTAGCCACGAAGAGAGCAGGTTCAATTTTTATACGGCCAATTCCAAATTATTTAATAGCAGAGCCCAGGCCCATGTAAACATCTGGGCTTTCTATTCACAGACATTAAAAAAAAGTGAACGAGCCAATTTGGAATTCAGCCCACTAATAACAATGTCCAGAACTTGCCACCAAGAAAGAATCAGATTGAGATTGGGTATACATCTATACATTGTAAAGATCTATATATTCCATATTTTTTTATAAAGTGATAGGTCCTTTTTTATACTTCATATATTTTTTCCAAACTATTGTCTCTTTTTTTCTGTGTTTTCATTTATTTTACCACTCATATATAGTTAAATATCTCCTTTTACGTATATTAATAAAAGCAATGTCATTATCTTTTATGTTGAATAATATTTACTATTAGTCATAACTAAATTGTAAGAGATAATATTATGAGTTTATGTACTCGTGTCTTTGAATGCATCATAAGGTTAGTAAATTTGATTAATTAGCATATTTTGATAATTCACAATTATAATGAATTTTAACAATTTCATTAATAGGCATACTTTTAATAATGTAAAAATATAAGTGGTCAATGAAAATCATAAAAGTTTAAATATGATCAAAATTAAACAGATACAGTCCAAATATTCACATTTTGTACATAAATAATACAGATTTATATGTACGTAATTATGTATAAAGAAAAAAAATTATTATTTGCACACACGTCAACTGTACACCAATCGCTAGTCATGATAAAGTCTCAACCACCCATTTCATATTTTTGATGTATACATTCTAAAAAAAGGCTCATAATATTAGCTTATTCTAATCACCACCCAGTACTCACTACTTTTATATTTATTTCATATTCATATTATATATGTCTATTTATATTAAATTATATGTAGTTATATTAAATATATTAATTATTTATTCTAATTACTAAATATATACAATGCAGGTTATATCTTAATGCATATAAATTATATTTTGCTTTATGCACATGCATCGAATGTGCACTGGAGATGCTAATTTTCATAAAGGATTTATAGATAATTCATTTTGGACTGGAAATATGACATGCATTCAGCGTGCTACAATGGACCAGGACTACAAATTATTTATCCTATTCATATAATATACTATTTTTATGTAGTTATATTAAATATATTAATTATATATTCTAATTACTAAATATATACAATGCAGGTTATATCTTAATGCGTATAAATTATTTTTTGCCTTATGCACATACATCGAATGTGCACTGGGGATGCTAATTTTCATAAAGGATTTATAGATAATTCATTTTGGACTGCAAATATGGCATGCGCTCAGCGTGCTACAATGGACCAGGACTGCAAGTCATTTATCCTATTTATATAATATATTATTTTATATGTAGTTATATTAAATATATTAATTATATATCCTAATTACTAAATATATACAATGCATGTTATATCTTAATGCATATAAATTATATTTTGCCTTATGCACATGCATCGAATGTGCACTGGGGATGCTAATTTTTATAAAGGATTTATAGATGATTCGTTTTGGACTGAAAATATGACATGCATTCAGCGTGCTACAATGGACTAGGACTGCAAGTCATTTATCCTATTTATATAATATATTATTTTATTAATATTAAACTTTTTTTATAAAATAATTTATCATATAAAACACTTACACGAAAAAAAAAGGATAATTACCTCAATACCTCCTAAAAAAAGTGACCTAACTATAAAAACACTTCTTGTAGTTGAAAAATTATAACGAAATTTATTGCACATTACAATTTCACCTCTTGAAAGTTTGACAAATAGATCAAACATGATAAACAAACTTTTTATTCATCAAAAAACAGGGTGTGTATTATTGTAATTTCACAAACTATAAGGATGTTTCTATAATTATTTTAAATTTCAAGAGTGTTTAGGTAATTAAAAAGGGGGGGAAAAGGAGGGGTAAAAAAAAGAAGAAGGGGAAACAGTCATTTTCAGTTGAGTGGTTAACAAAGCAACATGCATCATTTTCATACCTAAGTTAGATTTATTTGAACATCATTTCTTAACCTAGCCATCATTTTTCACTTTACTTAAAAATAATACAATCCCATCCCTATAGACCTATGGTAATCATTAATATTAATCACATAAATACAGTTTTTCACGTTACTTAAAAATAATACAACCCATCTCTTGTAGTAATCATTAAATTTAATCACACAAATACATTTTTTCACTTTACTTAAAAATAATATAATCCCATCTCTTATAGTAAGCATTAATATCAATCACACAAAGAAGACTCCCATAACTTAATACCATTACTCAAGAATATCCAATGCCTAAGTCACCAAAATTTCATAATCTCATAACATAAATTAACAAATCACCGTACCATTAATGTAATAACTATAAATTTTTCACTAACCATGATTATATTACAAATTAAAAAGAATTAATTACATCTATCTTATTTCTAAAATATAATATTTACCAACTCACTC
>JACFYI010002230.1:2060730-2081686 GCA_014898755.1 Handroanthus guayacan
ATTATTTGAATCTATCTTAGTGTGTTGTTTTAGCAATAAAATAATGCATTTAATCATTTTATTGTTTCTTTTCTTTTCTTTTTTTCTTTAATATATATATGGTCATAAAATATTCAAATAATATTTGTTTTTTCATATAATTCTATGTTTGTTAACATTTTTCATAATTTTTAACACATACGAAGATTAATTGAAAAAATTCCCAATTTATAAGATTTAAATGTTGAATATATTAACTGATTGAACTAATACAACAACATTCTAAGTCAATTTTATAAATCATATTATAACTTATTGATTTAAGAATCATTTTCTATTTTCAAGTAGTTGAGAACATTTCTAGAATTTCAAATTCATGAAAACTTTTATTCCCAGGCAAATTTTAAATATAATATATAGCTGTTAGTGATGATTTATAAAATTGATCTATCCAAAATTTTATATAATTATGATTCCCAAGCGAACTTTTATGTCTTCATTATTTGTGCAATAAAATGAAATCATGCAATATATATATATATATGGATGAGCAAAATGGACATAAATAATTCTTAGGAGGAGGTTGAGGACGGTGTTTGAAGTTTTACATAGTAAAAGGGAATTTTTGATTGTGTCACTATAGTAGAGGGGGCAAAGTGAATTTAACCCTTTAATTAATTCAACAACAAAAAACCTAAAACACATAAAAATTCATAAACACCAAACACGTCAAATTCAGACGCAGTACCGGGAATAAAGACAGAAAGAAACTTTTTTTCATTTGTAATCAAAAGGTACCAAATCACCTCGTAAAGCGTAAGGAAATTGGGGCACTCACATCAGTAAAAATTACAGAAATATCATTATATGAATACCCACATATCAATATACTATAAAAAGAAATCATTCCAAATTCCAAGAGAGTAAGTCGCAAATTGGCTTTTCAAACCATTACGGTCAAAGTCATATATTACTCGACCCGAAATTCAAACGCGTGACCACTAGAACTTTTCAGGCATGAAAGATGAAAGCTCTCAAACATAAATAGGTTATTACTTTTACTACGACAAAGCCCACTTGATGAATATGTCCAAGTTGGAATTCATCAGTCGAAACGTCAGAGATTCATAGGCTAAGTAAGTCCCAGGCCATCAACATCGACTCATAACATAACATAAAATGCCAAGAGCAATTACCATCATCCATACACCACACGCTTGGTGTATAAAATTTTAGTCAAATGGACTAGTAAAATATGGTAGAATAATAATCTCTTCCCCGATGGGGCAAAGCTAGTCTAACATCTATTGAGCATAATTTTACCGAAGTTACATATTCTAACAGTAAGTGGCCACTATGTTACAATGCATGATTTTTCACTCTTTCGAACATTTACCTGATCTAAGCAGTAAAAGATTTAAAAGAAGAAAAAGATTCTGCATAGAGAGTTCCCATGATACAGATCATACAATTTAAGACAGTTGGTGGAAACCGAAAATGCTCTCACCGATGGGAGATTGCATGAACCAGGACAACTTTAAATCATCTGTTGATGAAGATCGGCAGCCTGCTGAGCTAGTTCAACAACCATAGCCTCGTCAAAGAATTTATTGATGCTTACATCTTCGGACATTCCCTGAGAAGACCAATACAAATTTAGAGTTAAATTCCCAGAGCTATTTTTGACACAAAACCAAATATTGGATCAATGTACACCATGTGATGAATCCCAAAGCGAGGTCGCAGTTATACCTTACGACGCCTTGTCTTCACCATAAATTCACGAGCCAAATGCTGGATTGGAGCTGGCTCCAATGGGCGTAGAACTATACTTTTATCAAGCGGATCTCCAGGGACGATAGCCCAATGATCAAACACTGATAGGCAAAATGCCTGCCCCTGAGTATGATACCTCAGGTCTGTTTCAAAACCAAATGACTCTATCACAGGTAAAAATGCCTAGAAGTGTACAAAGGGAAATATTGTTACTAATAAATATAGATCCCACTACATCATTTGATGATAGTGGAAAAACTAGCACACCATTCAGCAGAGTAAATCAAGTCTCAAACCTTAACGATGTAGGCTGGGGTCCCTGGTTGTGGAACATCTGCAGTGACATGACCACGTCTACGCGATAACACCGTATATATTGCAGAAACACAGTCTATTGGAGTTTGTATCTGATGACAATATCCACAATATTTCAGTTAAGAGAATAAGATGTGCCGAAGGAAGGCTCTAGCGATCACTTTCTCTATTTAGATTCTCAATACATTAGTCCAAAGGCAGGAAGTTGTTATCTTCAGCCTTTTTTCCTCTTAAAGAAAAAGAAAAAGAAAGAAAGAAAGAAAAAAGGGGTCCTATCAATTTTATCCTCAAGAGATTGGCATATCATATCACAAACAACCTAAACTACCTGACCAAACATCAGCATTATTTCTAGTTTTAATTGTTCACAACAAGACCAAATATAAGGATCAGGAAAAAGAAAAGATACTACCTCCACGTAGTATACCGGTTCCATGAGCCTTGGCGTTGCCATTAGGAAAGCTGAATAAGCCACACGTCGAGCAGTTGGAATAATCTGACCAGTTCCACGATTCAATGGCTCAGGAGCAATTTTGGCATCAACTATTTTGAATTTCACATTTCTGATGGGCTCATCACAGAGAGGGCCTTCTCGAGCTCCCCATTGAAACCTGCCCAGAGTGCATTAGCACATTGCAGGCAAGAAACAATCACAAAAAAGCAGGATCAACCAAATGAACAATTTAACTTACCCTTGAACAATTGAATCCTTGACTGCATTAAGCAAGCTCTTATCAACTTCACTTGACAGTGTATCATCTAATAAAATATTAGGTCCCTGACAATATGGGAAAGTGTCATTGGTGAACATATAGATTAAAAATATGAATAGAATCAACTCAATCAAGGACTTTAGAGGACAGAAAAAATAAAGTTAATTAGCACTGCTAACCAGCACAAATGATTGAAGTAAAAAAATATGTGATGCATCCAACTCGTACCTGCTTATCAGGACCAAATGCCCAAATAGACCGTGCAGCAAGCAGATCCCAGTCATACTTTGTCTGGAAGAAGTCACCAAGCTTCTTTCGCGGCCAGTCAATGCTTACAACACCATTCTCAATGTCCTCAGCAAGTCCTCTCTCTAGTGGCTCTGCAATCTAGAAATTGAGATGTAACAAATACATGTAACTTCCATATTCTTATTTTTTATTTTTTATTTATTATTAATTTTTTTTTTTTGGGTACCATATTGCTCGCTTACCATGGTAATTTTATTTTTCTTGTTAGGAGTTTCAGCAAAACACTTCATAGAAGAAGATTCCACAACTGTTTCACAGAATGAGACAACAGGATCTGCCACCTATTTGACATTGAGAGGAAAAGCAGAAGAAA
Organism: Handroanthus guayacan; assembly: GCA_014898755.1. Lineage (NCBI taxonomy): Eukaryota > Viridiplantae > Streptophyta > Magnoliopsida > Lamiales > Bignoniaceae > Handroanthus > Handroanthus guayacan. The sequence continues at coordinate 2,064,136 of JACFYI010002230.1, forward strand.
AATCATTGAGAAGAGCCTCAAACTTCTAACAAAGTGAAAGTATCATGTAAATGAAAGGAATAGGAGAAAAAAACCATAAGGCAGTAAGCACCTTGACTTCCACTTCTGAATAAAGCTCCCTAAGGTCCTTCATTATAGAATCCAGGTACAGTTCTCCAGTACCTAAAATAGTATGCTCCCCAGACTCTTCAACCTTGGTAATTGCTAATGGATAGCTCTTGCTGATCTTTCTAAGACCCTCCACCATTTTTGGCAGTTCACTGGGATTCAAAGGCTCAGTAGCTGTTTTCACCACAGGAAGAGTGTTGAACTGCAGAGGCCTGAATATATGCACATCATCATCATATTCCAGGTTGCAAAGCGTGGCAGTCTTCATGATAGACGCATCCACACCTTCAATCAGAACCCAAGAACCAGGAGGGGCCTTGCTGATGGGAATCCTATAACGAGCTTGATACACCCATAACTTTGTCACTTCTTTCACTGTCATGTCCTCCTCATCATCCGGAGAATAGCCTTCTCCTAATACGCGTACAGTCTGGCCTGTCATAATTTCCCCACTGTAGACCCTACCAAAGGCATCAAAGACGCTGCAGTCAGATTTAGGATATAGTTTTGTTACATTAACCATCAGAGGGCCTGATGCATCACAATCCTCCATTGCCTGGTAAATCGTGGAATCCTTAGGCCCAGTGTAGATGTGCTCAACCTTCCGAGGTGCCGCGTCTCTAGCTGATGGAATGTGTTGAACCAACATGTCTGTAAAGCCTGTAGCACTACCAAAAACTGAGCTACATGCCAATCTTAACAGAGGCCTAACATTCAAACGATAAGCCGCATTACTCAAAGTCACACCAAGTTCACTAAGTGTAGCCTCCACACTCTTTTTATGTTCTCCAATGACTTGGCTATATATTTTATAAAGAGGTTCAAGCACAAACTGGACAAAGGACCTTTCCGCCCCGCTAGCAGGTTGTTTCTTCTTGAAACTTCTGGTATCAGGATCGAAGTAATAATCACCCCAAAGGCGAGAAGCAAACTTATTAGCATCAAATGGAATACCGTGGAGCTTAACATAGAGCTTTGCGAAGGACTGCAAGGTGAATGACCATCCTGCAGTGGCGCTTGCAAAACAAACATTTCCAATAGCAGGATCAACAACTTGAACATTTCCAGCAGTTGAAGATGCAGCAGTTATGTGGTTATTGATGACTTCAATTGTGTGGCGTAGCTTATGGTAGGCGTCTTTTGGAGGTAACTTGAGCTCAGTTATCAATCTGTCCACCTGACAATATGATTCAAAATACAAATAATTCCATATTAAACAAGAAACCTCATTGCAAGCAAAACTTCAAGTATAAACATATGTCAAACACTGTGTCTCATAATGTGCCATTTAGTTCAAGACATCACCTTGTTTATCACAACTACTATGGGGAGACGCTCCTGGATTGCATGGCGTATTGCCCTCTCTGTGTTTACCTGGTAACAGATAGGAAATTAAATGCATATAGATAGAAAAAAGTAACCGTAATCAAAATCAGTCTGAAATGTTCACTTCAATATCATATCTAAAAGATGTGCATCAGACAACAAATGTTCATTGCTAATGGTGGCTGCAATTGTTAATAAGTCATGCATGCAAAAGTCAAAGACAGTAATAGCGATAAATATTATACTCACTGAAGTAATGACACCTTCAAGACAGGTAACAAGATTGCATAAGAAGTCCAGAAAGTATTAGAGAAAGATACACCAAGCAACTTATTGAGTTCACTCTCATTTGTAGTAAAAAGGATGTGAGAAAAATATAATATCGGGTGGTACAACAAAAGAAAGTTTAACAAATGAGATATGCTCCAGTCTCCAGACGCTAGGCTATCATGGAGCAACTATGCTGCCTAAGCAAATCCCCTGTCCCCCTTCACATGACATGAAACTTACTAGGTCAGCAAATGGCCCGCAATGACATAAGAATTGTGAAACCATATTGACTGGATAGCTAGCCACTCGAATAGATGTCCTAGAAGCAAAACTTGACAGAACTAAACCGAATGAGAAATAATGGTACAACTCCACAGCGATGTCATTATCATTAATTCTTCTCAAGCCTTAGAAACCTAAAAATAATAATCCAACTTGTAAAAATAATCTACAACAACACGAAAAACTTACCATCACTCCTTCTGCCGCATCCACAATTAACACTGCACCATCTGCAAGTCGGAGAGCAGCAGTCATCTCATCCGAAAAATTAACATGACCTGGTGTATCCATAATGTTGCAAAGGTATGATTTTGAATTGCTATCCTCGAGAACGAGTGACATTGGAACTGCCTTAATGGATATCCTTCTCTCCTGCTCATCTATCCTTGTATCGGTGTACCTCATATGTTTCTCGCTGTTCTGATCAAAGGTTGAGATGTGATGAGTCTGCTCAACCAACATGTCCATGAATGTCGTTTTCCCATGGTGCAAGTGGCCAACCAAAGCAACATTCCTGACCAATATAGGGTTTGACATTAGACCCAAAAGGAACTGGGTCGATACATAGGTTGATGAATCCTTAACCCCCAGCTCAAACTTAAGATTTTTCACAGGCGTAATAATTGGTTGTTCAAGTGGCTGCTCATCTTCATCCATGACTAAAGTTTCGACTTCTTCACCATACACCTCCTCAGCAGTTGGGTAGTATTTTTTGTCTTCCGCTAGGACAATCTGGTTGTCCATATCAACATCCTCACCAGTGGTTAGCCACCCATTTGGTTTTCCAGGCCCTTGCTCCTCATCGGACACAGGCTCCTCTCCCTCAGTCCTGTCAGGGAGTTCCTCATCCTCCTCCTCCCTGTCACTTTCTTGATCGGACTCAATTTCAGGCCCAATATAGTTGCCAAACTCATCATACAAACTATCATCCATGGCTCTATAGAACTGCAAAATTCAAATTCCAACATCAGCTGTAGCAAGCAATACAATCTAAGATACTAAATATAAATGAAAAAATCCAGGCTTAACTACCCATGGATGCGATGCCACCCAGAGGACCATAGGCCCCATACCCACACAGTACCCACTAAAACGGTTTTTGTCATGGTGGGAGGCAAATATATCTTCTGAGGGAAATTTCCATATAAGACTAAGAGCTCATGAACTTTTCAAATGGCGAAAAGAATGCTCAACCTTGGTACAAAAACTCAAACCTTTAGTTGGGCTCGATCATAGTGCAAATTTTGTAAGTTTTCCAGCAGCAGCTCTAATTTAGTACTATCAACTATGTATGTACCAGCTGACGGGTCCTTCATGAACATACTATATTGCAGTACTAATAGGAGTCGGGAAGTGTCAATAGTTACCATGACAATGGTCAACATAGATGTTGGCTTAACAGAAGAATAACAGCATCGGCTTCCCTACACTTTGATTAATTTAGACAATACAAAACCAACCCCCATAATCCAGAAACCTAATTAATCAAGAAGGAAAGATGCAGACTCTTCCAAAACCTAGTTAATAAGTTAACATCAAAATTTGATACCTTCCCACCATTTCACAATCAAAGACCAATTAAAGGCCATCATTTTATCCAGCAGACGAATTCATATGTTCCGCGTACAAAAATTTCATGAACCAACCACATTTTCCACCAAAACAAAAGCAAGCTCAAGCCGGCAACAAGGAAACGGAAATCAAATTTACACACCGTAAAGATAAGTGAAAAAGAAATAGTAGCAGATGGATACCTGTTACAACGACGGCAGAGACTACCGGCCGCTGCTCTGACGGTTGTGTGGCGGGCGGCGGAGAAATGCGGCGAAGAGGGTCTGGACGGGGGAGCTTGGATTGGGGCAAAGGCGGTTCTAGGTTTCCAGTACACGGTGGACAGGGGGGTTTATGCTGGGCTTTGTTAGAAGCGTGCCGACTGGCTACAATTTTCCGGAATTGCCATACTTAACCACTCTTTTACATTTAATAATTACTAGAAAAAGGAATTAAATAAATAATTTTAGTCATTCAAGATATAATTTAATTATGTCCTAAATAAGTCCATTAATAAGGTTTCATTTAGTTTTCTTCACAAGGCTTTAATATTTTATTTTAAAAAAAAAACAGAGAGACAGAATATTTTATGAAATTATTAGCACATAGTGCTGATACATCCCTGAGTTGATTTATTAATTTTCAGTTACAGCATAAACTATTATATTGGTTTTAAATACAAATTTTAACGTATAAGAATTTTTTAAGTTCTTCAACAAATTATTAGCGTGAAATTTACATAGCAATTCAAAAATAGGATATATTTTTCTTCTAAACAATAGGACAAATTTAGCTTATCTATGCAACTTAACGAGAAACATAGACAAATATAAGGTAGCATCTTATATTTGGGCTTTTCTTCCCCCACGCTCTTGTTATGGCTAGACCATGGAGTATGACCCAAAGTTCCAAAATGGACTTTTATAACCATTAGCCCATCATATATGGCCTAGGCCCAACCCACAACCTCGATAGGTGGGCTCAGCAGTGGTCAAGGATATCACCAATTTGATGTTTTATGGATTTAAGGTAAGGTGACCGGCCCTCTGGACGAGCCGGATCAGACACACTGCTGAAATGTTGATAGAGTATCAAGGAGGACCAGAAATTGCTAGAGATCAAGCAAGATTAGCAGCCCAAATTACATTAATGCCCATTGCAGTTTGAATAAATGATAGCAAAAAACTTTTTATCAAAAAAAAAAAAAAGAAAAGAAAAATTTTTTTTACATTTCATTTTGGGGACAAATAAGTAATTCAAACATATAATAATTTATACAATCAAACATCACATTACAATTATGTCAGCATTGAAATAATGGATAATCATACATATCAAGTACTAAATTAGATTGGACAACCTTACCTAATATAAGGATTAATCTTTCCCATGCCAATTAGGTGAGATATCAAATAAGCCTTTAGTCTATTTTTGTGACTCTAGATTCTATGGTAGGAACAATAATGGATTCAAGTCAAGGAGGGGGTTTTAGACCAAGACTTGAACAGTTTAATGTAGGTCTAGAGCGATTAAACAGCTCTGAGGGAAGGTTCTGATATTGATGAGTAATAGACTAACAAGTTCTCTTGGATTTGCTCCATTTTTTCTTTGATTAATATAGCTATGTGTGATATATATATATATATATCCCAATTTCGTGATATGATTTGAATGTTTAACTTCAGAGCTTAGTAACTAAAGGTTAAAAACTCTTGTTAGTGGTTTTTTTTCCATTATTTTAATAATTGAACCAATATTTATTTAGTGGGATATATAATAATATTAACAAAATTTTATTTGTTTGGTTTGAAGATGTTGAGATGTGTTGATTTTTTGCCCTCCTTTAATGCAAAAATTTTATTAGTAAATGATATTGATATGGGTTTTTTGAGTTCCATGAATTTAACCTATCTTAAGTGGGCACGCAAGCCTAGGGCTAGATGTAGATATGTTCAAGATCGAGCTCCAATCCGCTCAATTCTTCGCAATGCATTCTCGGGCATTTTCATTCATAATCCCGACTAAGGTATCTTGTGTTACTTCTTAATCTTTTAATATACTTGCACTATTTTTTTCAAAAATATATGATAGTCGGCGATCATTGTCGCTTTTTAAGTTACAACAGAATAAAATATTGCAGTTAATACTAACCCATCATTCAATTAACATAGTTGCCCTCCTAATTACACTTGATAATTGGCAATCAATTTGTACAATAATTGTTTCTTGATTCAAGAAAATATAAATAATTGTTTCTTTTTTGTACCCTGTTCAAGCAAAACCCCACAAGAGGTTGTTTCCATGTTTGGCATAAATGCAAAAGTAAAAGCAAAAGCAATTGATGCAAAAATTCAATCATAATTGGACAATTGCCATTTTAGTCCTCACACAATCCATCAAGATAACATATATTCTCTTTCAAAAGGGACCTACTTTGATTAACCAAGCTTTTTCAGAAGTCAATAATCAATCACATGATTGGTCTATGTGACCCTTGTGAAATTAGGAATCCTATACTTTCTCAACTCTGAAAAAGAAAATAAATAAGTTTTGAGAAAAGCTTTTCTTGGCTAGAAAAGTTTTGAGAAAATTTTTGTCTTGGCCCTTTGGTTTAAGTCAAAGTTTGGTCTTAGTAGGGCCAATATGTACTAGTCTCTAGGCACGGCCAACATGTACAAGTCGCTAGGCTTTTGATTTTCATTATGTTCTCTAAAGATAATTAAAAGTCATTATTAAATAATATAATGGTGTTTTTATATGTAATGTTAACGTGGGTTTGATGTAAAAAAAAGTGACGAGGCCCGTAATTTCAATTAATCATTACTTCTAATTTATCTAAGTTTTGGAAAATAGAAAATGTGATCCGATCTAAAAATTGATCACTCATATCATATTAAAATATAATTTGAGAACTACTTTACCTTTTGGAAACTACCAAAATAGAAAACTTCTTTAGAATTTTCTCGTGTTTTCTCACATAGAAACATATAAAATAGACTATTTATTTACAACATTTTATAATGTTGATATATTTGAAATAGTTAAATTAAATATATTTTCATTTCGCACACAAGTTGAGAAATTTCAATCCTGAAAATAAATTATTGCGAGACAAATTAAATATTTATCGCTCACATAATCATAATCAAATATCATATTATTAATAGTAAATAAACTAATCTAGTCTACCCCAAACAAGGGGGGCAAAAAAAAAAAAAAGAAAATAAAAAGCCGAAAACGCCTGGGTGCCCAAGTCCTGCGCACTCCTAGCCCATCATAGTCTGAAGTAGCATTTATAAGTTGAGGCCCAATAGAAATTGGGCTGGACAATTTTCTCAACCAAAACCACTGATCCGCGATGTATGCACAATTGAACACGTGTATTTTCGTCCTTTCCTATTGACATCCCTATTCTTAATTAATAAATTCATAATTTTTTTTTACATTATTATGTTTCAATTCTAGCAATCAATAATTAACAAATACTGCATTTTTCTAATTTAATACTTTAACCATCAAACGGTTTAATTACTAGTTCAATTAGTATGAAGTCACAAATATATTTAATATAATATATAATATATATAATATTAAAAATACAAAATAATAAGAATACAAACTTTAATCATTTAGTATAATGTTTTTCACAAATTGTATTCCTAAAAAATGAAAAACAGAATAAAAATGCAAGAAAAATCTAAACAAGTTCATGACAAGTCTTGACCAATCTGCACCGATTCGAATATCAATGGGTCTTATTTGATGAAATATATTCAAAAAACCTACTCGTTTCCAATTTAACAAGTTAGACCAGTCGGTCTAGGCTAATTTTTAAAATAATACTCAATTCAACTAATTTATATCTATATTTTTTACAAAGCATAAGCGTGCAATGACTCTTTTATATGATCTTGCTGAACTCGAGCTTGATTAAGGCTCGATGGTTTTACAAGCTCGTCAAAATGGAGTTTGACATTCTTAAATGAGCTTAAGCTCAAATTTGTTGACTTAATGAGCTCGAGCTTAAATTAACCAATTATATATATGAATCGAGCTCGAAATTGGAATTTTTGTTTAACTTGACTTGTTTGCAGCCTAAAGGGTCAAGATTTGTGAAAAAAATTTACATATGCCATCAGTGCACGTACTAAAAATCGTTGAAAGTTTGAAGTGATTGGTAGAAAAGATGGGCACAAATGGAAAGTAAAGGCGAGGAGGGTGAGGGTGCGGGGTGGTGTAGGGAGGTTAGGGCACCATTGGTAGGGTTTTTGTGTTCGGGCGTGAAAAGGATTAATTAGTGACGTCATTAAATGAGCTGTCGTCATGCATGCTCATGCACAGTTGTCTCCTTTTGCGTTCTTCATTATTATTTTCTCTTTTATGAACTTTTATTCTTTTTTTTTTTTTGAGAGATTATGAACTTTTATTCTATATTTCTATTCTCTTTATAATTAGGCATTAAAGAGAAGCGTTTTTATAAATTATTCTCAAAGTTTTCATTCTCTGCACTATACGATATTTAGTAGGGACAATTAATTACTACCAACAGTCTTTTAATTAGTTTAATATAATTATCAAAATATTTCTTAAAATTTAAATAATATTATACAATTATCAAAATATTTCTTAAAATTTAAATAATATTATACAATTATCAAAATATTTCTTAAAATTTGAGTAATATTAATCTGCGGAACAGGCAAAGGTCTTCTTAATTCTTATGCATATATCAAAGAGAATATATATTATATAATTTATATATTATTTTAAATAACTAAAATTCTCTAACTTAAATCAAGACTTATGTACGACATTTGTATGCATATATTACATGCATTAATCTGACTATGTATTTTTATGTTAATTGCTCTATTGTATTAATAATACTTCTTGACCTGCGGCGTGCAAGTGATATTCCTTTTTTTTGTTTGAAATTCTTTATATATGAATTTTTCTTGATAAATTCTCTATATATGAATGAATGATAGTGAAATTCAAATTCAAATCCAAATTTTCTATTTGGGTAAATAATAAATGACAGAATTATTTAAATTTCAAACTATTAAAAAATGAGTAGATTAAAGTACGTATTTAAAGAATTAATATGACCATTAAATATATCTAAAATATTCTTTAAAATAAAATACTCCAATACTAGTTCAGATATTAACGTGACACTACCATAATAATTATCATTTAAATATAACATTTATGAAAACGTTTCATTTTTAAATTTCTATGAAAAAAAATATGTATGATGTGAGTAAGCTGGAAAAACATTAATTTGGACAAGGAAGTTAGTAGTACTATGGTTGTCCTAGTGCAAGCGTGATTGAAAACTGGCACCACCACATTGACTACTAACAGTTCCAACACAATCAGATTTGACTGCCGTGGTGCATGTGACAGATGAAATATTTATTTATCCGTATTATTATAAAAAGAAGATTATTAATTTTTTTTTTGTGTTAAAAATAGCAGTTCAATTATTAATTTTAATTTTTTTAATTTTATTCTTCACAATTGTAGTCATTATATAATTTTCTTTTGCTGTTACTCACAAACTTTTTTCCATTTGCGATAACTTTTATTTTTGTGTTTCTATATTTTATTTATTCAAAAAATAAAATATATTTATCTTAACATTACTCAAATGATAATACGTTATACATGCAAAAATATTGTGATTAATTGCTATTTTATAACTCGTAAGAAATGTATATATTGATATACAGATATAGGGAGTTAGGCAAAGTCTGTTTCCATTATATATTCAGGGGCAAACCGGGGGAATTTTTCACACTGATGCCTCTCAGTTTTCACCTTTCACTTCTTTGATATATATAATATAAAATAATTCCCATCAAACTTGGGACTCTTGAAAGGGAAAGCTGACTTGTCAAATATGCAATCTTAACCTATACCATCATAGCTTTCTTTTCGGAAAATAAAAATATTTTGTATTTTCCTCAAAATATAATTAAATATTTTGTTACTTTTTTCCTTTTATCCAAAATATATATGTTCTACTCTACACTAGTGACAATATAGACACTTCCTTAATGCCACTCACTTTATATGCTTAGAGGGTGTTTGGGTGAGTTTATAAGCTCTTAAAAACATCTTATAAGATGTTTAAGAGCTTATAAAACGTTATGAAATATTTAGTAAAATTTTTCAAAAAAAATTTTTTTAGCTCTAAAAATAAGATGTTAGGAGTTTATAATTAAGTTTTATTTAAAAAAGTAAGGAACTCATAATTTATTTTTAAAATCTTATCATTTGCCGTCATTTTTAACTATTTTAATTATAACATTGCCATTACTAATATCTTATAAGCTAAAAGGTCTTATTTTATTCAAACATTTTAACAATTTATTTTTAAAATAAGATCTAACATCTTATAAGATTTAGGAACTTATAAAATGTTTTAAATAAGCTTAGCCAAACACCCTCTTAATTGAATTATAGATTACTAAACAAATGTAATAATATTAATATTTTAATTATTATGCACTCTTATGTATTAAAAAAATGTGTGAAGTGTGAAACTTGAACATAAGAATTGGTTAGTCCTCCCACTCTTGTCTGATTAGATTTTTATTTTAAAAAGATATTTTATCTTTTATTTTATGTTATAAATTTATATATAAGTATAAAAAATAAGAAGTAATCATGATATATTTTATATGTATTTATACATATATAAAAAAAATAAAACATAAAATGAAGTAGAGAATTTAAGGCAAGGTTTTACTATTAACACCTCTTCACGCCATAGTAAAATCGGGGTGGCCGGCACTAGGATCCAGGCAGCCCTTGGATCGAGATCCGACGGACGTCAATCTTGATCAGTTCAAAGGTACATGTGTCTTTGCTTTCCTCAACTGACAAAAGGAATTATCAACTCCAAGTTACACCGACCATCGTTAATGGATAATCTCGTTATTAGTGATTTTTTTAGTGATAAAATATTAAGGCCATTTGCATTGCGTTTGATCCAATAAAATATTAATTAAAACTCTTAAGTTTGTGATAAAAATGAATCTTTTACTCGGTAATATTGGTAATTTAATAGTTCACCCAACATTATATGATTCCACACATAAATGAAATAATTAGCTCAAATTTTATGGAGATCTGAATTAATTACAAAAATACCAAAGCCAGTATTATTAAATTAATATACTAAAACTAATCAAATTGTAATGTTTCAATGTTCGATTTTTAGGGATCTAATTAATTATAATGTTATATATATATTGTGTTCAATTAGTTTCATGTCAATTGCAATGTTGAACTAGTGAGGGATTCTTTTCCAGAAAAATATATGAAAATTATAAAATTTTAAAATACTAAAGAATGGTGTTTATATGGATACTTAATTTTATTTGGGGAGAATGAAAAATTAATTAAAAAATAAAAACAGGCATATTGCCGTAAATTACTAAATTTTTCAGGACCTCTCCTTCACAAATGATGCCTTGTTGGCATCATTTCAATACAACTCCCAGTCTCCCACCAATAGCGGCCGCGTGCCTAGAAGTTTCGGCAGGTGTTTTAGTGGACTTAGTACTAATTGTTCAACCCTCCTTTTCTTTTCTCTTTTCTCAAAATTACCGAAATAATTTAAATTATAACATGATAATATTAAGATTGCTTTATTATATTTTTTTTGCAATACTCTAGAGGGAGTGTTTACTTTGAGAGTTTAAAAGATGATTTAGAGTAATTAGTGTAATTGTTTGAATGTTTACTTTAATGATTTATATTGGTTATACATCAATTATTTGATAGAAAATTAATTATTGAATTAAATGACAAAAAAACCCATGGCATAAATAGAATCCCAAAAATTTTTGGCAAACCTGAATGACGAGACAATAAAATATTGTCAAGACATTGGATATAAAGGTAATGAACCAAAAATGGTTTATTTATATCATTATCTATTAACATTTCATTTTGGGAGATTCTCACAAATCTCCTTAAACCTTCTTTAACCAAGACTTCCAGGTTAGACCCGTATTTCCTAACCTTCAAAATAAAGAAAGATAGAAGATAATCACATTGACTTAAACTCTCGATAACCATCAATATAAACATGACCAAACAATTATACCAAGCTTTCTAATTCATTTTACTATTTTGATCTAAGTAAATTAATAATAATGTTGTTTAATAATTGAAATTTGATTGTAAATTGACTTGATTTAAGAAGAGTAGGAGGGAGTGAAGAATTAGCTAAAGGCATTTGATGTGAAAAGGACAGGCTGGAGACTGGGAGATGATTGCGTCACCTGGGGGTGACTGACAGACCCCCTGCTGCTAAAGATCTTTTGCTTAGGTGCAGTGACCATATTAGCAATTACCCATAAAAAGCTGCTCAGTTAAGCTGTACGGCAAAAGGAGCACTCTCAGAAACTCACACACAACTCCCAGTTCCCCCTAACACTAAACTCTGCCTATACCTAATTTACGTTTACGGAGTTCAGCCGTTGGATCCATCGGAAACTTCCTCATGCCCACCATCCGACCCTTAATATACATTAAGCTCTTTCCATATTATTGTTATTTTTTTTTTAATTTTTTGCCCCTTCCCCTGAGCATGTGGGATTTTATTACAAAAAGGGAAAATTCATTTTTTTTTTCAAAAAAATAATAGGCCACTTTGATTAATTTGATCTCGCATATGAAAATAAGACGTGGCCTTTCAATTAATAATTTTAACTTCTTTTTTTTTTTCCCGTACATCCATAAATGGGCTCTGAGATTACTAATGCTTTCATAAATTGTGTGAAATAGATTAGTTAAATATTTAATAAGTTATAGATTATTTTGAATAAATAAATTATAGGTTAAAACCTTACAACATGCGTACATGGATAACAATATAAATGATGTCATACAAGTAATAAAAAATTAAGTGACAATATAAAAAAATGAAAATGATTTTAATTACAAACTTCTGAGTGGTCACAAAAATATGCTCATATTGTCACTATTAATAATTAATCATAACACTTGTATAACAACTACCCAGTGAACATAAAAATATTGTGAATATATTGTAGCCAGTAGCATTTTTTGTTATTACTTGTTATCAGATTGTCACAATACATTTAGTATTAATTGTTTATAGTAATAATTTAAAACACTATATTTTGTTATTGTTGGAAAACATTATTGTTGCCTTAAAAATATTATTAGTGACAAAATAAACATCATTATTACTTAATTTATACTATTAGTAACAATTTTATATTATCACAATTTTTTGCCATTCATATTATATACATATTTTTGCAGTAACTTAAAATTTACCAGTCCTTTTAACTATACAAGTTACCCCAATCTAGAACAAGCTTTTAATAAAATCTACCTAACTTGCCCGCATTTCATTTATGAGGAATTCAACCGTCCTTTTCCAGTATCTCAAATCAAGATTTTGTTTTTAAATTTATTATTTCATGTAAAATAATTATAAGGTCATTAACTTCCCAAAATCATTTTTAAATACAATAATAATACCAAAAAAAAAAATTAAAACATTTTTTTTTACCAATTATAGGACTGAGCATCCAAGTACTTCACGATCTTTATCAGGAGTACCAAAAAAGAGCATCCTTAAAAGAAGATTTTTACCACAAACAAAAATTCCACCCTTTTATTACAGAAGAAACCTTTGCAAGCGAACAAACTGTACAACAGGGACTTCCATTAATGCCCACTGTTAAAAATTAATATTGTCAGAATAATTAATTACTTAAAGTAATTTGTATTTTTGTAGTTAATCATCCAATTAAGGGCGCCTAATTACGTACTTCAAAACATCAAACAGAATCCTGGGCCCTTTCCCTCGACAATTATTAAATTTTAGTAGGCCCTATTTTCTTGATCTCTCCATCTCAAGTTGATGGATATTTTTGGCCAATGCCAACAGTTCTGTTGATATTCGTCGTCAAATGTAACGGCGATACGACGTTAATTCCTCTATTTTTGTAGTAAAAATAGTTTTTAGAAAAAGAAAAGTTTTTTGTTTATTCGTTAAAGCCAAACGACAATTATCACTTCGGCAGCAATCATTGTCCTATACTTCTCTAGTCCTCCAGCTAGCGCTCTTACCCCACTGTCCGAACCTCGAATCTTTGCCGGAAAATACACCGGAAAAATCTCAAATGGGATTTTCTTGAAAGTTTAATTTCACAAGGTAATATTGGAATTGAAATCGTTTAGCTTCATGGCTTTTTGTACAACCCTTTTTCTTGATCTTTTTGTGCTTCCCTTTTGTAATTTGCTCTATTCGGAGGAGTTCTCTCTTTACTGAAAATTTGTTATAAAATTAATTTTATAGCTAGAGTTGTAAATATGATTACAAATTATCTTTAAAAATTTGTAATTTTTTGAAATATTAATAAAATTATTCTATCAATCTGTAGCTACGTTTTAAATTCTTGTACGATAATTTCGTAGTTAAGGCTATAAATTAATCATGGCTTGTGCCTTAATTTTTTGTAATACGTATCTCTCTATTTTGTTTGCTGAATTCTTGAAAATTTGATAAGCTTCTAAAGATGCATATATACATATTAGACATGCAGAGTTAAAGAATCTTTTGTTTGAAGCAAGAACCAAATATAATTCTAATTTTTTACTTTGATTCTTCATCCGGGTCATCTGTGTTTGATTTCACGAATACGGGTTTTGAATTTTCTTGAAGTTTATGTGGTGGATCCGCTGTTTTTGGTGTAAAGTTCTTCAGATCTTTTGTTCACAGAAGAATACAAATATATGCTAGCCTCGATTTCTAGGGTTTTAGTGGTATGCGTGAAGCTTTTTTGTGTACGCTAAGTATGAATCTTTATTATACAGTATTCTAGTCCAAAGATTTCGTGTTCTTCTTACAAAGTTTTTGCAGTTTTCAGCTAAAGCTTTGTTTGGTTCTCTCCTTTTTTGTACATGTTCAGACATATGATTAAACAGTGAAAACCATGTCCGCTCACTGTTTGCTTGGCTAAGAAGCATAAGTTTCAGTCCTCAGACCTCAAGTTTAGGCTTTTTCTCTTTCTCTTTCTTGCTTCTTCCTCAGATTCTCCTTAGTTTTTCTGCCATCTTTCGTCTCAATTTCACTCCTCCAATATTATTACTTTCTCAAGTTATTACTCTCTCTCTCTGTGAGTGTGTTCTTATTTTGCTGTTCATGTTGTTCATGATGAGCTTTTTTTGTTTTTGGTTTTTGTTTTTTTGTCTTTAAATCTTTCAGGTTACTATTATGCTTGTGACATTGATACTGCCCACAAACGTTACTGCATGAAAATGGGTTGATGTTTGATCTAAGCTATGTGGTCGGAGATTACTGTAATAGTCTCATAGTGTAATAATTCATGGATATGAGCAACTTCAGGCCGGAACTCCACGTCGCCCAGCAAAGCCGTCGAGATAAGTTAAGGATTCAGCAAGATTCAAACACATCCCATCATCAATTTGGTGTTTATCTCAACAATTTGGAACAACTCCCCGCCGATAATGCTCCAAATTATGATTCGAGCAACCTTCGAAATTGTCGTCCTGGTAATTTGTGCTATGATCCTTCAGAATACTGCCCACAAATTCTCAATTTTTCGACGAATTCTCAAGGTTTAATGATGCATCAAGAACCCGGAAAACGGGTTGGAGAGGCTTCGATTGAGAATTTCTCTAGAACAATTCAGACAACATTAGTTAGTAGTGACCCACAATACTTCACCACATGGAAAAGCATTGGCTCACAATCGAGCAGCGATAGCTGGGTGGCTAATCAGAGCCCAATGTTTGTAGGCGGGGGCCTATCGGGTTCGTCATTGAAAATCATGAATAGTACTCCTATGTCCACATTAGATGTCAAGCCTTACAATCTAGGATATCAAGAACTACATTCCAGTGAAATTTCTAATCCACATTGTCAGAAGCAATATGGAGATATGAACTGTAGCTCTTATGCGATTCAAGAACTTGTTACGTCGTCAAATGTGCCGCCTTTTGGGTTAGAATTGGCGCAAAAGAGTTCCGAGGAAACGAGCCATGGGCCGTGGGTCGATGGTGGGAGTGAACTTTTGCTTCTTCCGGCTTATGCTGATCAATTGGGTGTTAAAGGGCCATCGGATTTGATCACTAGGCCAGCCGAGGGGTGCCATTGGAGTGGTGAATTGGATTATTTGGCAGCTAAGAATAGTGATCATAGAGACCTTAGGACAGTAGCAAATGATAATTCTAATACTCAGACACTCTCGTTGTCCCTTTCTTCCGTTCCATCGCCAAAGGTACATGCGACTCAGATTGCCGAGAGGGATCCTAATCCAGGTAAAATTTTGGGAAATGCTAGTCAATCATTGACTCATCGAGGCCCTGGTCCCCTCGGTCCTTTTACCGGATATGCAACTATTCTAAGAAGTTCGAAGTTTTTGAGGCCGGCCCAGCAATTGTTGGAGGAACTCTGCTTCGTTGCACGGCCTAGGAACGTTGAGATAAGTGATAAGATTTTAGAGGAAGTTAGGGTTTCTAGTGCTGCTGTTAGCAATGCTGAGCCTGCTGTAAGAGCAATGGCGGGTGATTCTAGTGGCTCATCGTTCGCATTCCATGGTTCGAACGATAGGGGTCGGGAAGCGGTGGGAACGAGCTGCTCGATGGATTCTTATCGGCCTGAAAATCTTCAAAGGAAGGCCAAGCTTCTATACATGCAAGATGAGGTTGGTAAACTTTTGATGGATTGTTGTTGTTTGCATATTTTAAGTGTGTTATGATGATCACATTGCTTGTGTATATATATATGCACATATATATGCGCGGAAACTTGGGAATTCTTATCTATCTCTTGCACAAACTTGTGTTCTTTGTTTTTTGTTAGTTTTAGCTTTCGAATGTTGTTTCCATCAAGAATTGGTATGGAATTAGAGCTGTTAGCTTGTCTTCTTTACTAAGATTTGTTGTACAAATCGAATGAGAACTTGATTCCGCGTAGAATTAGCGTGTAGAAATTAAAAATTATAGTAGTCTTCATATCAAATATAAACTTTGTCATTGATGGATTCTGCATGCGTAGAACATAAGTTAATTCCAAAGTCATAAGTTTAGATTTAACATTACTTGCAGTCTTCTTGTGTTTTCCATGTTTGTTTTTGCTGTAATAAGTTCTGATTGTTCGTGCTGTAGTAAATTTTTACTAAATAAAGATATAGTTTAATCAAGATCAGTTTGTCATTAATATAAAGAGGAATGGAACTTTTGTTCCCATATTTCTTTCTGGTGCAAGATGAAATCTTCCCTTTTATATATGTTCTATGAAATGTGTATATTATGATGTGTTAAGTATTATTATGATGTGTAGACATCTAGTCAAATTGGTAACAAATGCGTTATTGCTTCTGTAAGGTTTGCAAAAGGTATAAACAATATCACCAGCAGATGCAAATGGTTGTTTCGTCCTTCGAATCCGTAGCAGGTCTTAGTGCTGCCACTCCGTATGTTTCTTTAGCTCTAAAGATGGTCTCAAAGCATTTCCAATGTCTAAAGAATGCTATAATGGACCAACTCAAGAGCATAAGAAATGCATTGGGAGAAGACTTGTCGTCCCCTTCGGCTGGAACGAGCTGCAGCAAAGGTGATGGAAGTTCGATGTTGAAGTTCTTCGACCAAAGCTTTCAGAAGCAGAAATCAGTAGGCGGTTTAGGCATCCTTGAAGGCCAACATGTCTGGAGGCCTCAAAGAGGCCTACCGGAACGTGCAGTCTCGATTTTGCGGGCATGGCTTTTTGACCATTTTCTTCATCCGTAAGCGTCCTTGTCTCTTTTTATTCATGCGTAATGCAGGAGCACACACTGTTAGACAAACACGATCAACAATTCATATTTGCTTCCGAACCTTCTTTGAGTTGTGTCTATTTCGGTGCGAAGGTATCCCACGGACACAGACAAGCATATGTTGGCCACACAAACTGGCTTAACCAGAAACCAGGTATTTTTATGTTTATTTTGGAGTT
>JACFYI010002230.1:2090201-2102295 GCA_014898755.1 Handroanthus guayacan
TTTTTTTTCTTGATTTTTTTTTCCATTGTAGATTCTTTATTTGTTTATTATTATTTTTTTAATGTGTTTTATTTGGTGCATGCTCATTGTATATATATATATATATATTTCATGATAACTATTCTTTTTTTGAAAAATACATGATATATTTGATATTTGTTTCTAGAATAATAAAATTAGACAAAAGATCAAGTGGAATAGAGGATTTAAATTGCTATTCTTTACCTGTTCCTGTAAATTGTAATTAGCCCCGATAAAGAATTTTTTATTGGATTTCATGGTACGTGCCAAGCATTTTAATATGTTATTACAATATTATATCATTGGGGATGAAATAACTTTTTATCCATATATATAATGAAAAATAAAAGCTGAAAATTTCATCCAAAAAAAAAAAAAAAAAAGAAAAGAAAAAGAATTAGAGATGAAAAATTTGTTTTGCCTCAAACTACTTACTTACTAGCGAACATCCCAAACTAAAATTTGCTTCATTAATGGAATATTTATGTCGGATAGACTTTCACTATAGGTAAGCGAGTGATAATTGTGATGGATTTGGGATTGTGATACTTTCACTATAAAATGACGAAATGTTAGAAGTTACGTATCCTGAAAGTTAGTTGTAATCATAAACTTTAGCTGTTTTATAGACCTAATCAATAATAGAATATATACTAATGATTTTGTTAAGAAACATAATTCAACTGTTTATACTAGTTATGGATTTCATTAAATTGATGATAAATTTTTTGTTAGTAAAATAGATGTTTTCTCATAATAAAAGCGCATACATATTGCAACCACATAGTTCTTACTTCCTCATGTGGAACTTTTATGATTTTGAACCTCATTCATTCATTTTTTTTTAAAATTTTTTCACAACAAAATAATTGAATTTTAGCAACTAAGAAGTTAATAGTAATAGTGAAAGTAATAGATAATCATTCAGAAACTACGATTGAAATGATAGCTAGTATTCCAAAATTAATAAGATGAGAAACTCATTTATTATTACATATATCAAGGTAAAAACTTCTATTACAGCTATGCCATAGTAGATATTTCATAACTATTATGATATCTATCCATTATTGTTGTGGTAAAAATATAACAAACGACCTTTCACCACCACTATCATCGACTTTCAATTATAATAATTGCTCAAAAAAACTTTAATTAGTACTAGCAATCATGTGCACATCCACGTGTTCCATAAACATGTGCGTCTCTTAGACAACTCTTTGATAGTTCCCTGAAAATTTTAATTTTTGGTTGAACCAGTTTATTTTTACACGATTTATTACTATAATGCTATTTATTTGTTTATGTTATCTTTCCTTTGACCTTTTAGGTCAAAAGCTCCATGTAGTTGGGCCAGCCCATTTTGAAAGGCCACTTTTGGGCCACAAAACTCAGGACTAATGGATTTATTGGTGGGCTACCGTTGCCCTTCGTTCCCGTAATTTCTAGTGCCAATCTTAAGAAGGCACCTCCACAATCGTTAATTCATTATATAAACTAGTGTTTAGTGCACGTTCAATACGTGTACATACAATTATCAGTATGTATATTACATATATTAAAGTATAATATAAATATATTTAATGTATTTAGTAATTAGAATATGTTTAATGTAGTTGATATAAATATATACATAATTAAATATGAAATAGATAAAAAATTAATGGATCGATTTTATATCACCTCATGGGTGATTATTCGGTGAATTAGTATTAATAGATATTTTAGATATATTACATGAAAACATACTATCAAAATAACTGCATAAGGGTATCATATTTTATATATAGGGTATTAATCTTTAGCAAATTTTATCCTTATAAATCAATTAAAATTTATAATTCAAATTTAAATATTAAATGGTTTTTGACGAAAAATACGTTTGGTCGCTGATATATTTTCACAGGCTCTGCTGCTGAAGCAGAAATTTTTAGTTAGTGTAAAAGATCTCGCTTTCATCGAGTGTGCACTAAACACTAGTATAAAAAAGTCCTCATACAATATTTAACCAAGTACATAAAGAGATCCTCATTATGCCACTGTTGCACAATACACACATCATATTAATTTCTACGTCAATACATAGGCATCTCCAAAATCAAACACTGAATCTAGAGAGCAACACAAATACTTATTCTAGTGATTATTCAAAATCAATACAGCCAGGCCATGCATATATATAAGTGTATATATACACACACATATAGTATATATATATATATATATGATCAGGTTCTGCCTGGTGTATTTCAACAACGTTTTCCGTTGAAATCTGGTATGGGGCAGTTATGGTGATTGTTATCCAGACCACTATCATCTCCATCCGCCTCCTCAAGATGCCGTTCTTCTGACACAATATCGTGTTTTTCGACAACAATCGTCCTTGCTTGTGTCATGCAAGATCCCATTATCAATAGCAGTACAAGCAGTGAAAGTAGCTTAGCAGCCATATTTGGACTGCAGCCTGCCATGCATTTGTTCATTAGTGATTTAATTCTAAGGAGAAATGAGTACGTGTATGAATCATCATGATTTGATATTTATATCATAAGACCCTTTTTTTTTTTTGACAAGTATATTTTATTATAAGACTTGAATAATTTGACTTGAAGATAAAATGTAAATAGCTAATACTTGTTGGGGTACAATGATGAAAGCAATGAAGGCATGAGATTTGATTTTTTAAGGGATTCATATAAATCATTTTAATAAAAATTTGGTGACAAAAATGATACATGATAAATAAAAAGTAAAAACATGCTGAAATTTATATAATTTAACAAACTTTGCATATGTCCATGAAAGTTTTCATCCTTCCATGATGACCTTTAAAATTGATACATGTGCAACCGCTCTAAAAGTTATCAAAAAAGACGCTCGATTAGTTTGTATTGCCCTTCTTGTAACTCAGTAACAAGCTTCATGAGTGAAATAAAATAATTAGGGAAAAAAAACTATTATTTTAAAAGAGTAAGCTTGATTGTGACTTTCTGAATTTAGAAAACCTAACACACATATGCGCACATCACAAAAAAAAAAAGAAAACAAAAAGGAAAAAGTAAAAAAGGCCATCATAATACGAGAACGCAAAAACACGTAAAATCTAGTACTTTCTTGAAACTTGATTTTCTAGTAATCGAACAAATTGTAACAATAACGTTTAGCTAGTAACATTAGTTTGAAATAGAAATTGAACTTACTTTAGTGCTCGATCAAAACTTATGTATGGTGTGAAGAAGTATATATGATAAATTGAGTTATTGAGATTAGGGTTGGTGTTTATATGTCTATATATAGGGACGTGATTAGTTGGATACGTAATGAAATTTTGATGGGCCCTCCACCAAAAGAGGCAAGGCTAAGTGGGCTGTCCATAGGTAAATGCACCATTAATTAGTTGGATTAATGAACTAAATGATGGATTTAAGGAAATTAATTAGGCCATTCTTGAAGAGCAAGAGCAAATATTTGATAATTCAGGTGGATAAGTTTAATCAGTGGCCAGAGGATTAGAGTTAAAACCCTGCTATTTTTGCATTGTGATGACACATGGGGTATAGTTAAATAATAATAAAAATAATAATATAATTGGTGTCATATTTTTGCATTATTTTAGATTTTAATTATATATGTAGAGCACTTGATAAAGAATTATTGACAGTGGCAGGTCTGGGAATAGAATTCTCCACCAACCTAGTTGATTAATATTTGTGTCATTTACTGCAACTTGTTGACATGCCATGATTGCTCTGAATAATTAATGCTTTCTCATTTACCTGAAAATTTTATCGTCAAACAGTTGTAGATATTATAGATAATTATAATTATTAATTATATATATAAAACTGAGGTGGTGATTTTTAGATTCCATTCTTTACTTTTTAAGCTCTATGTGCATATTCTTTTATTATAAACTAGTAACTGTGCATACTCGATGTGTGATTAAATTTTTTGGTTCCCAAAATTAGGGATGCTTATTTATTTTTAATAATGAAAAATATTTTATAAAATAGAATAACATGATCAAAAAATAAATTTAAAAACACTAAAGTTGGAAAAAAGAAAAGTATAATCGAAGAAAAAAATGAAATAAAAAAATAAATATTAAAAAAGTGAATTGAAGAAAAATATATTATTTTTATTTTTTATAACTACTTTATCATTATTTTTTGTAATAGGGTTATTTTTGGACAATTAGCATGACGGACAAAAAATAACTACCTTTGGTTCTCTTGCTTTATATATAATAACTAGCACTTTTTGCACACTCGATGCGTGTGACTAAATTTTTTGATTTACAAAATTAAAAATATTTATTTATTTTTTATAATGAACAATATTTCTTAATTATTGAATATTATTACTTTGTTATGCAGAATAACATGATCGAAAGATAAATTTGAAGCATTAAAGCTGGAAAGAAGAAAAATATAATTAAAGAAAAGAATGAAATAAAAAATAAAAATTAAAGAAAAATATTTTGTTTTTATTTTTTTATAACTACTTTTTCATTATTTTTTTTGTAAAGGTTATTTTTTGTATATCTAGCATGACGGACAAAAAAAAAAAAAACCCATCTTTGACCCTCTTGTTTTATATATAATATAGATAGCATAGATAACCTATTAATTATCCTAATTTATTTAAGACTGCATTATTTAATATTTCATGAACAAAAGTGCTATTTTTTTCATTTCAATAATTTTTTCTTTGTGTTTTTTTTTTTTTAATTTACGTTTACTATACTTTTGAATTATAAAATTTTGCAAGGACGAATTCTGAATAATATTTTGATTTTTTTATTAAACTTATAACCATTTCTAATCAAATTAAGACATTTGAAAGTTTTTAAAAGATGCCTAAAAATCCAAATCCTAAAGAAGGTATTAAATCCAAAATAAATCAAACTAAAATTTCAACAAATCAATAATGTTGTATGTTAAAATTTCATCTCGAGTTAATTAATTTGGTTAGATTACGTAATTGTTGATTTTTTTTTTTCTAGTTATTAGTCTGATAATTCAGTTAACTACATTTGAGAAAATATTTAAAAAAAAACATATAAATAACAAATTAAATGTATAGTTCTTAATATTTATCATTTCAGAATTTGAGTCACGAATAGAGTGTTGGAATGGGAAAAATGATAGTTTTCTTTATAAAAATATTGATAATTATAACCTAAAATAAATTCAGGCAATTAAGCCATTTACAAGTATATAAATGAAGTTGTGCATGAAGTGTAGGACATACAAAATGGAGTTAAAAAATCAGCACTCTAAATTTTTGAATTAGACAATTAATTACTCACACGGGAGATGAAATACGTTTAAAAATAGAGCATCCAATTCGAATAAATAGAGTAGTCTAATTTAATATATGCTATGATTATTTATGATCAACAATAATATGATCAGAAATTATATGAGAACAAGCCCGAATTTTGATATACTAAGGAAAGATATTATGGATATTATTTTTCTCTCAAACACAAATATTGCTAATTAAATTTAAGGATCGATCGGAACAAGTTCAAGAATTTATAACCATCTTAAGAAAACTGTGCGCTTTATGTGTCGCTTGTAGGACAACTAAATTGTTAGTGGAATTAATAATGATTATATAACATAATGAGCACTCAACTCAATTGTATTTTTAGAGAGAAGTGATTACATTTAATTATTAATCGATATCATTATATGAATATATTTTAAAGATCAAATACAAGAACTAAATATAAGATAAATTCTATAAATTACCACGTGATAGATAAATACTACTCTAAAATAGATAAAGACCTATACGTCACCGGTGGAATTCGAACTTGCACTTCTCTTATGAAAAGGAGGAGGTCGTGCCACTTCATCCAGAGGACGGTGGCTCAACATGTCTACAAGGAAGTGGAGTGCTCAAGAGTCGGTCCCACCAGAACACGAGTTTGAGAGGACGAACTCTAACATATGGAAACAGGAAGAGCGTTCCAGAATCGAGTGCCACGATCCATCCATGCTCGATGGATCATTGATGGGGTTGGTGCCGTCTCATAGGAGTGTGGCATCGAGATGGGCGGGCTGGGGGCGGTTTCGCTGACGTTGGTCTCCGGCAAAGAGCAGAAAACGGACAGCGGCATTATATTTCGGAGGTCAGATAATTCTGGATTTTGTTGGGTGATTAATGTGGTATGTTGGCGAGATTAAGGTGAAAATAAAAAGGTGAGAAGAAGGGTTGTTTCTTTCTTACCATGCAACAAATTAACTTTAGGGAAGTAGAAACTTGAATGAACAAGTACCTCATGATTCTCCAGAAATGTAAGAAAATGAGTGCTTAGAGCTAATTTAATTGGTATTATGGAGAAAGTATGTATACTAAGGCTTAGCCTAGTGGGGATGTTATGTAAATGGGGGTTGAAAACCATTTCTTGCGGCTAATATAGGACGGAATTTGCAATTTTTTTTTTGCTTGATTTTTTCATAGTGGATTCTCTATTTAATATTTTTTTATGCAATGTATTTTATATTGGTGCAAGCTAATTGTATATATTTCATGATCAATTATTCTTTTCTGAAAAAAATATGATATATTTGATATTTGTTTCTAGTCAGAAAATAATTAAACGATGAAAGATTAAGTGGAATGGAGGATTTTAAATTGCCACTCTTTACCTGTTCCTCTAAATTGTTAAAGAATTTTTTGCCTTAAAAAAAAATAAAGTAAAGAATTTTTTATTGGATTTTATGATATATGCCAAGCATTTTAACATGTTCTTCTACGACCTAATATCGTTGGGGGAAGAAATATGTTTTTATCTATATAAAATGAAATAAAAGATGAAAATTTTATTTAAAAAATAGAAATAAAAGATGAAAAATTTGCTGTGCGACTTTCATTACAGGTACGTGAGTGACTTGGGAGAGAGCTAATAAATTAGAACGGGGAGTGTGATACAAAGGAATTGTCAAATTGTTATACTTTCACGATAAAATGATAGAATCGATAAAAATTACGTACATCCTGAAAGTTAGTTCTAGCCATGGATTTTAGTTCTTTTATAGAACTAATCAATGATAACATATATACTAAAGCTTTTGTTAAGAAACATAATCCAACTGTCCATACTAGTTACGGATTTCATTAAATTGGTGATAAATTTTTTGTTAGTCATTATTCCAAAATTAATAAGATGAAAACTCATTTACTATTACATATGCCAAGGCAAAAACTTCTATCACGGGTATGTCAGTAGATTTTTCATAACTAGTATGATATCTATCCATCACTGTCAGAGTAAAAGCATAGCAAGTGATTTTTCACCATTATTATTTCCTATTAATATTATCTTTTAACCATAAAAATTGCTTAAAAGACCTTTAATTAGTACTAGCAATCATGTGCACATTCAAGTGTTCCATAAACATGTGCGTCTCTTACACAACTCTTTGATAGTTCCATGAAAATTTTAATTTTAGGTTGAATCAATTAATTTTTTCTCAATTTATTACTATAATCTTTCCATACCTGGTAACTGTTCTTTGACTTTTTAGGTCAAACACTCCTGTTTGTTGGGTCAGCCCATTTTGAAAGGCGACTTTTGGGCCACAAAACTCAGGACTCACTTATTCAGTGGTAGGCTGCCGTTGCGCTTGGTTCATGCAATTTCTAGTGCCAATCTTAAGAAGGCACCTCCACAGTCATTAATTCATTATATAAACTAGTGTCTAGTGCACGTTCAATACGTGTACATACAATTACCAGTATGTACATTATA
The DNA here is from genome assembly GCA_014898755.1 of Handroanthus guayacan. Lineage (NCBI taxonomy): Eukaryota > Viridiplantae > Streptophyta > Magnoliopsida > Lamiales > Bignoniaceae > Handroanthus > Handroanthus guayacan. Next base: position 2,097,988 of record JACFYI010002230.1, read on the forward strand.
TATATTAAAGTATAATATAAATTTGATTTTTATGTATTTAGTAATTAGAATATGTTTAATGCATTAATATAAATATATATAATTTAATATAAAATAGATAAATTAATAGATAAATTAATAGATCAATTTTATATCGCCTCATGGGTGGTTATTATGGTGAATTAGTATTAATAGATATTTTAGGCATAATACATGAAAATATACTATCAAAATAAATACCTAAGGGTATCATATTTTATATATAGGATATAAATCTTTAGCAAATTTTATCCTTATAAATCAATTAAAAATTATATTTCAAATTTAAATATTAAATGGTTTTTGACAAAAAATACTTCTGGTCACTGATATATTTTCACAGGCTCTGCTATTGAAGTAGAAACTTTTAATTAGTGTAAAAGATCTCGTTGTCATCAAATGTGCACTAAACGCTAGTATTGAAGTTCCTCATACTATATTTAAACCAAGTACGTAAACAGATCCTCATTGTGCCATTGTTACACCTCATATTAATTTCTACGTCTATACATAGGCTGATAGGCATCTCCAAAATCAAACACTGAATCTAGAGAGCAACATAAATACTTTTTCTAGTGATTATTCAAAATCAATACAGCCAGGCCATGCATATATATATATATACACACATAGTATATATGATCAGGTTCTGCCTGGAGTATTTCAACAACCTTTTCCGTTGAAATCTGGAATGGGGCAGGTATGGTGACGGTCACTCGGACCATTATCATCTCCATCCGGCTCCACAAGATTCCGTTCTTCTGACACAATATCGTGTTTTTCGGCAACAATCGTTCTTGCTTGTGCCATGCAAGATCCCATTATCAATAGCAGTACAAGCAGTGGAAGTAGCTTAGCAGCCATCTTTGGATTGCAGCCTGCCATGCATTTATGCATTAGTGATTTAATTCTAAGGAGGAATGAGTACATGTATGAATCATCATGCTTTGATATTTATATCATAAGACCTTTTTTTTTTTTTTTTTGACAAATATATTTTATTATAAGACTTGAATAACTTTGACTTGAGGATAAAATGTAAGTAGTACTTGTTGGGGTACAATGATGAAAGCAATGAAGGTATAAGGTTTGATTTTTTTAGGGATTCATGTAAATCATATTAATAAAAATTTGGTGACAAAAATGATACATGATAAATAAAAGTAAAAGCATGCTGAAATTTATATAATTTAACAAAATTTGCATACGTCTATGAAAGTTTTCATCCTTCCATGATGACCTTTAAAATTGATACATGTGCAACCGCTCTAAAAGTTATCAAAAAAGATACTCAATCATTTTCTAATGCCCTTCTTGTAACCCAGTAACAAGCTTCATGAGTGTATTCAAATAATTAGGGAAACAAAAAAAAAACTCTTATTTTAAAAGAATAAACTTGATTGTGACTTTTTGAAATTAGAAAACCTAATAGACATATGTGCACAGCACCAAAAAAAAAGAAAAAAAGGCCATCATAATACTAGAATGCAAAAACACGTAAAATCTAGTACTTCCTTGAAACTTGATTTTCTAGAAATCGAACAAATTGTAACAATAACGTTTAGCAAGTAATATTAGTTTGAAATAGAAATTGAACTTACTTTAGTGCTCGATCAAAACTTATGTGTGGTGTGAAGAGGTATATATGATAAATTGAGTTATTGAGATTAGGGTTGGTGTTTATGTCTATATATAGGGATGTGATTAGTTGGATATGTAATGAAATTTTGATGGGCCCTCCACCAAAAGAGGCAAGACTAAGTGGCCTGTCCATAGGGTAATGCACCATTAATTAGTTTGATTAATGAACTAAATGATGGATTTAAGGAAATTAATTAGGCCATTTCGAAGAGCAAGAGCAAATACTTCATAATTCAGGTGGATAAGTTTAATCAGTAGTCAGAGGATTAGAGTTAAAACCCTAGTATTTTTGCATTGTGATGACACATGTGGTATACTAATATTGATTACTGTTTGTGTCATTTACTGCAACTTCTTGTCATTTACTGCAACTTCTTGACATGCCACATACCTGAAATATTTATAGTCAAACTATAATTATTAATTATATAAAATTTGGGTGGTGATTTTTACATTCCATCCTTTACTTTCTAAGCTCCATGTCCATATTCTTTTATTATAAATAACATAATTGTCCTAATTTATTTAAGATTGCATAATATTTCATGAACAAAAGTGCTATTTTTGTCATTTCAATACTTTCTTCTTTGTGTTTTTTACATTTACTATACTTTTGAATTATCAAATTTTGCAAGGACAAGCTTTGAGTAATATTTTCATTTTCTTTAAACTTATAATAGTTTCTAATCAAATTAGGACATTTGAAAGTTTTTCAAAAGACACCTAATAATCCAAATCCTAAAGAAGTTATTAAATTCAAAGTAAATCAAACTAGAATTTCAGCAAATCAATGATGTTATATGTTAAAATTTCATATCGAGTTAATTTGGTTAGATTAGGTAATTGTTGATTCTTTTTTCTAGTTTCGAGTTTGATAATTCAATTTACTTCATTTGAGAAAATATTAAACAAAAAAAACATGACAAATTAAATGTATAGTTTTTAATATTTATCGTTTAAGAATTTGAGTCATGAATAGAGTGTTGGAATGGAAAAAATAGTAGTTTTCTTTATAAAAATATTGATAATTATAACCTAAAATAAATTCAGGCAATTAAGTCATTTACAAGTAAATGAAGTGGTGCATGAAGTGTAGGAACATAAAAAATCAAGTTCAGAAATCACCACTCTAAAATTTTGAATCAGACAATTAATTCCTCACACTAGAGATGAAATACGTTTAGAAATAGAGCAACCAAATCGAATAAATAGAGTAGTCTAATTTAATATATGCTATGATTATTTATAATCAACAATAATATGATCAGAAATTATGTGAGAACAATCCCTAATTTTGATACACTAAGGAAAGATACTATGGATATTATTTTCCCTCAAATAGAAATATTGTGATAAATTTAAGGATCGGAACAAGGTCAAAAATTTGTAACCATCTTAAGAAAAGTATGTGCTTTATGTGTCGCTTGTAGGACAACTAAATTGGTAGTGGAATTAATAATGATTATATAACATAATTAATGAGCACTCAAATCATTTTTATTTACTGTATTATTCATAAATTACTTCACTTTCAACTCTATTTATTGTGTTTATCCTTTTACAATTTAGCCAGTCATATGCGGGTGGTGTTATTCACTGTATCATTATATATATATATAAAGGCAGGGCCGGAAAAAATCAATGTGCCTACCTGATCATCGTTTAAGGAACCCACCCAGCTTGATCATCGTCGCCCACTCAATACATCAGTGAATAAAGTTTCATTTTTCATTGTGGGCCAACTATCGCCAGTCGATATGCGCACACACAATAGTTTCTTTTATTTATCTTGTAATGATTTACCTTCAATATCTCCCACTAACATAAACTGTAGATATGTTCATTTCCTTGGTCTACGATATTAAATATGGTTAAAAATAAGTCTTATAATCTAAAGAAAAAAAAATTAAGGACTACTTAAGATGTTTTTGCTGGTTGATGTATCCAAGAGACAGAATCCAAAAAAGAATATAAAATTAAAAAGTTATCAAGGAAGAATTGTATTTCAATCATAATTAATAATAATTAGTGATATAATATGTATTATGTAACGAAAATCTTATCACAAATTAAAATAATCGTCAAAATCATTATTAATAAACTTATTGTGTGATACTTATCATTAAAAACAATGTTCACATTTTTATTCATTTTTTTTATCAATCATGTTACTCCTTTTCTCGATACATACGCGGCACATTTTCATTGTTGCTAACCGGACACGAAATAAACAGTAGGCCATGGAGTTTTTCTTGCGTGTTCCTTTTTTTTTTGTTTTTTTGGCAACGGATATGTTTTGAATATATCAACACAAAATGTCTTCAGACAGTATTAAGTTAGCTTTCTTTTCAATTTTATAATTGAGAAAAAAACAGTGAGAACGACCTGTTTAACAAACTCTTTGAGTGTAACTACAAAAATGTATTAATTATAATAAGGGGTAATTATCTCAATGCCGTGTTAGATAGCTTAATTACATAAACACTCATTGTAGTTTAAATTACAATAGCACTCTCTATTATTAGATTAATAGGGGGTTTAATTGTATTGTCTTAGTCAATTTTCTATATTTTTAGAAGTTTAATTGTAATATACAAGAGGATGTTGTCATAATTTTTCAAACGACAAGGAGTATTTCTTTATTTAAAT